>SJYC01107625.1:0-39704 GCA_006408675.1 Madoqua kirkii | reverse complement strand
AGACAGCCGGGACACGGGTCTGCCTGCCACCTTAAGGCGACACACGGAGGACCTGAACACGAATCACGAGCCTGGAGTTCATCGCTGACTTAGGGTGAGCAGACGGTGGAAGTGTGGGGTGAGCGCTGTTGGACGGCACTCAGCTGCCCGCTATGGACGGGTGACAGAGGAAAATACCTCGCCCAGGGGAGGAGATGCAGAGCTGGGGTGGAGGACGTGCTTACCAACAACTGCAGCGAGCACAGGAGGGGAGACGAGAGAAGGAAGCAGGACCTGTGGAACGGGCGGGGCCCCCGGGACCCACCCCTCCCTCTACCGCACACCCCCAAACCCCAGCGAGCATGGGACTAGCCCGGGCACTGGCTTACACACAGCGGCCGGGCCCCCGCCTCGGAAGCACTGATTCTGTGAGCCCAGGATGGGGCCTGAGCATCTGTTTCCAACCAGGGCAGCTCCTGGCCCTGCTGCCTTGGGTCACCAGCAGGGGCAAGAAGGAGACCCCCCCAGACAGGAGAGAGCGGTGAGACACCTTGGGAGCAGAGCCCCGGGCTTCCAGGTGGGAGGCAGGGCTTGGAACTCCCTTCCCCTCCTGCTGTCTCCTTGGACAGTTGGTGTCCGTCCCCGCAGAGGGCTCACAGCTCACCAGCAGCAAGAGCTCTCAGCACTGAGGGGCAGGCGCTCTCAGCACTGAGAGGCCCAGGGCGGGGGCAGACTGACCTCCCGTAGCCTGGAGGACAGCCTCCTCCCAGAGCCTGGGCTCCAGGGCTTGGACCCCAAGGCGCTGGGGGTGGACGGCTGGGGAGATGCCACCGGAAGCCGTGCTCGGACAGATGGAGCAGGAGCTTGAACAAGGAAAACTTTATAAGATGAGGGAACTAAGAAATAAGCAATTACTTGAAAGAGACACACGTATCCCAGTGTTCACTGCAGAGCTTTTTACAGTAGCTTAGAATACAGAAGCAACCTAGATGTCCATAGACATGAAAGGATAAAGACGTTGTGGTACATGTACACAATGGAATATTACTCAGCCACAAAAAGGAACGCACTCGAATCAGTTCTGATGAGGTGAATGAACCTAGAACCTATTATACAGAGTGAAGTGAGACAGAAAGAGAAAGACAAATACCGTATTCCAACGCACATATACAGAATCTAGGAAAATGGTACTGAAGAATTATTCACGGGGCAACAGTGGAGAAACAGACATAGAGAACAGGCTTATGGGCGTGGGGAGAGGGGAGAGAGGCTGAGATGGATGGAGAGAGTGACATGGAAACCTACATCACCATACGTAAAACAGACAGCCGATGGGAATTGAGGTCTGGCTCAGGAAGCTCAAACAAGGGCTCTGTATCAACCTAGAGTGTGGGATGGGGCAGCAGATGGGAGGGGGGCTCAGAAGGGAGGGGATATGTGTGTATACCTGTGGCTGATTCATGTTGAGGTTTGACAGCAAACAGCAAAAATCTGTAACGCAATTATCCTTCAATAAAAACTTAATTAAAAAAAAGAAATAAGCAATTTCTGCTAGTGAGATAAAAACAGAGGAGCCATCCCAGGATGAAGCAGGGAATGATAACCGAACATGGAGAGAGAAAGTTAGGAGGTAAGAATGAGACAGGCCACCATCCAGACAACAGGAATCCCAGAGGAGCTACGACAGGAGCCGAAAGGAAGACACGCACGCAGAAGCGATGAAGATTAACATCACAGAGGGAAAGACAAAGGGCAGCTGAGCTGGAAGTGCCCCCGGCGAGTGAGAAAGCAGCGAGACCAGGGCCAGGGTCACCAGCGAGGCCCACCGTGCTCCACGGACGCTGAGAGCGGAAACGGCCGGACCTCGGAGCCTCGGGACTCGGTGCTGTGCTCTCCAGCAGGGTCAGGGAGACGGGGGCCGGGGGGAGGAGGAGGGCTGGGGGCAGGCTACCCTCCCTCGTCCTCCCCTTGCTGCCCCAGCAGGCTCCACTGCGGTCTCAGCCACAGCTTCCCCTCCAGCCACAGCCCCGCGGCCTCGATGACTTCGGCCCCCTTCCTCCCTGCGGGGACCACCAGGACGCCGGCTCCGACCTCAGGCCGTCCCTGAACTCACCTCCACGCCGAGGCTGCTGGCTATGACCTCGGGCCGTCCCTGGACTCACCTCCACGCTGAGACCCTCCCAGGCTGATCCTTCCCTGCTCAGCCACAGACCCACCCGCCCGTCTGCCCCTCCCTAACCCCAGGCCACCAAGCCTCAGAGCAAACAGTGGCCCTGCAAGGCGCCCCACCGCTCGCTCACATTCGGCTTGCTGCTCCCCATCCACTCACGAGAGGCGACCTTCCCCACCTCCCGGTCCAGCGCCTTCCATCCGCTCGGGACCCTGTCCCAGTGGCCACGCCAGCCCTCTCCTCCCCAGTGCACCACTGACCACACACATGCGCGTGCACACACGCACACATGCGCGCGGACACACACACACACACACACAGCAGCCTGCAGACATCAAGGCGCCGCCCGCAGGGCCTGCATGGTGTGGACCCTGGAGGCTGCTCTGGCCTCAGGCCTGGCTGCCTCCCCACAAGGACGCCAGCTGTATACCGTGGACCATCTGCAGTTTCCCCCAGACTTGTCGCTTGTTCCCGATCGGGATCCCGGCCCATCCCACACTCACAGCACACCAAGAGCTCCTCAGGTACTCCACCACATCACGACTCCTGGAAACAGGTACTGCCCTTATTTCCAATTTCCCAGAGGAGGAGACAGACCTTGGGAAGCTCAGTGTCTCCCCAGCGTGACTCACGTGCGGCCACTGCAGCCTCCTCCATCCAAGGACTCCACACCCACCGATGGGCCGGTCAGCCCCCCGACTTCTGCCAGCTCTAACTGCTGGCCACCTGCAGGGGCGCAGGGGACCCCGGGGACAGAGTGGGGTCACGGGTAGCCGTGTTCGCCACACCTCGTGGGAGGGGGACACTCACTAAACTTTGTGGAATGAATGAACAAAATTGGTTAAAAATAAGTGTGGCCCAAAGACTACAGAAATACTGCCTGCCCGAAGAATTAAAACCAGAGTTCATGAGTCTCGTATTAAACCTCGCTGGTGCTGGCTCCAAGTTCTCATAGAACCCCCATTTCCCGGGTCCCCAGGGCAGGACGCAGTCTTACTTTCTAACGCCTCCCAGAGGGAAGACCTTCTCCCCGACCGTGGCCAGCACACTGTTCCACTCCATCAGGCTGAATTTGGGTATAATAATCTTTACAGGTGGAATAAATAATCTTCCATTTGTGAAAACACTGCAAGGATAAAAGGAAGAGACTTTGTTAGTGCCTCATGCTCTGGGGGGAAATGCTGGGCGTTCATGAAAATGCTGGGGTTCACACTTACAGAACCTCGGAAACCACACAGAGCCCTGAGCTCGGAGAAGGGGGCACAAACGGCAGGGACTCAGCCTCACAGGAGAGAGAACGCGCCAATGAGCAGGGCTACCCTCTATCCTTCAAAAACTATGCCTCTGTCAAAACACAATTCTCCTACAATGTTGGTGGGAATGAAAACCAATACAGCCACTAGGAAAGACCAGTATGGAGGTTTCTCAAAAAACTAAAAATCGGATTTCCACATGACCCAGCAATCCCACTACTGGGCACATACCCAGAGGAAACTGTAATGCAAAAAGATGCATGCACCCCAACGCTCACTGCAGCCCCATTACAACAGCCAGGATGTGGGAGCGACCTGGACATCCATCAGCAGAGGGACGGATGAAGAAGATGTGGTACATACACACAATGGAACAATATTGCTGTTTAGTCGCTAAGTCACATCTGACTCTTCTGCAACCCCACAGACTGTAGCCTGCCAGGCTCCTCTGTCCATGGGATTTCCCAGGCAAGAACTATGGAGTGGGTTGCTTTTCCTTCTCCAGGGCATCTTCCCGACCCAGGGATCAAACCCACGTCTCCTGCATTGGCAGGAGGGTTCTTTCCTGCTGAGCCACATCCAAATGCAAACAATTTAAAACTGGAGAAATACATCTCTTTTTTTTTTTTCCAGGGTAAATGTAAATTTTAATTTAACATGCTTGCACCCACTAAAAAGAATCCATTTTCTCATTAAAGCTCTGTGGCAAGAGGCCTGCAAACTCCAGAGTCCACCTTTTCCCATGTTTAAATGTTGCCCACCAACAACCCTGAAAGGATGTTCTGTACAAGCTGCATTACAACTCATCCATGATGTTACTACTACATTGAAGATCTGCAGCAACATTCCCACCGAGTGGTGCTCCTAAAGAGTGTACTCTATGGAGTGGGTTGCTTTTCTTCTCCAGGGCATCTTCCCGAGCCAGGGATCAAACCCACGTCTCCTGCATTGGCAGGAGGGTTCTTTCCTGCTGAGCCACATCCAAATGCAAACAATTTAAAACTGGAGAAATACATCTCTTTTTTTTTTTTCCAGGGTAAATGTAAATTTTAATTTAACATGCTTGCACCCACTAAAAAGAATCCATTTTCTCATTAAAGCTCTGTGGCAAGAGGCCTGCAAACTCCAGAGTCCACCTTTTCCCATGTTTAAATGTTGCCCACCAACAACCCTGAAAGGATGTTCTGTACAAGCTGCATTACAACTCATCCATGATGTTACTACTACATTGAAGATCTGCAGCAACATTCCCACCGAGTGGTGCTCCTAAAGAGTGTACACCAAAAGTCTTTCAAACATAGACAGCTACTATTAATTTTTTAAGTATGACAAACATTAAATGTTTTTAAATAAGAAATGTTTTTTCAAAGTAGAAAATAGCACCTGGATCCAGGAATAAATTTTATTATCATGGTGATAATGATAGTGATGGTGGTAATGGTGGAGGTGATGATGATGGTGATGGTAGTGATGGTGATGAGATGGTGGTGATGGTGATGGTGGTGGTAATTGTGATGGTGGTGATGGTGGAGGTGATGATGGTGATGATGGTGATTGTGATGATGGTGGTGATGGTGATGGTGGAGGTGATGGTGATGGTGGTGATGGAGATGGTGAGGGTAGTGATGGTGGTGATGGTGATGATGGTGGTGATGGTAGTGATGGTGATGATGGAGATGGTGACGGTGATGGTGGTGACGGTGGAGGTGATGGTGATGGAGATGGTGATGGTGGTGATGGTGATGGTGGTGATGGTGGAGGTGGTGGTGGTGGTGATGGTGGTGATGGTGAGGAAAGGTTAAAACACCTTTCTCCCTTGAACACTGAGAACTCTAAAAACCTTCTTAACTATTCTGTTTGGTTTTAAGTTACAAGGTCTCCATGCGAACATGGTAGAAAAGCCCTGCGTTTGGATGGTTTAGGTCCATCCAGTGGAGTTTCTAACACACCGTGTGCAGAACAAAGCACGGGCCTTAAGAGTAACTGACTTATAACAGGACAAAACAGTCTGGAAAAGGAAGCGAGAACCACTGAAAACCACTGGGCCAGGACAAAAAAATACATATACATCTAGGGAAATGTGTCTTTGCCAGGAAGGACCTGTAAGCCAGTAATGTTCCCTCAGGTTTCTATCCATTCTTCAGAAATAGATGTCTTTCATGAAATTTAGAAATACTGGTTTTTATTATTTCAAAACAGTTCTCAGATGAATAAAAGACACAGTGGAAAGATCTTGGCTGTGTGAGTGGCTCCCTTGCAGAAGGCTAAGCAAAAGTGTCTTAGAGAAATGATGGTTGGGTTTTTGAGGGTAAGTGAAGGAGCAGCTTCGCTAACCAGCAGGCCATGTTTGCTTGTGATGCCCTTGGGTGTCTCCATCGGGGGCTCCACTGGCTCCCCAGGGGCTTCCCTGCTTCCGGGCCCCTGTGCTTGGCTGGTCAGCAGGGGCGGGAAGGACAACCGGCTGGAAAGTGGAGCTTCGGCTACTCAAGCCTGGGACCAACCCGAGCTGGGGCCTCTCTGACGGGGAGCCAGGACCTATAAAATCACTGGAATTCCTTTCATCGGGAGCAGAACCAGGAGAGAGGGAGGTGCTGATGCTTCTGTCTCCGGCATCGGGCTGCTACAGAACTCAGCCTCAACAGCCTCCACTCCGCCTACTCCAGCTCCCGGTTCAGCTGCTGCTGCTGAGTCGCTTCAGTTGTGTCCAACTCTGTGCGACCCCATAGACAGCCTCCCACCAGGCTCCCCCATCCCTGGGATTCTCCAGGCAAGAGCACTGGAGTGGGGGCCATTGCCTTCTCCAAAGCATGAAAATGAAAAGTGAAAGTGAAGTCACTCAGTCCCGTCCTACTCGTAGCGACCCCATGGACTGCAACCAGGCTCCTCCGTCCATGGGATTTCCTAGGCAAGAGCACTGGAGTGGGTGCCATCGCCTTCTCTGCCCGGTTTAGCAGGGAGGCTCAACCCTACCTTCCTTGCTTGAGCATCGGAAACTCTGAAAGCCATCATAACTATTTTCTGTTTGTTTTTTTAAGTTTCAGTGGGAACAGAACTTCTACATTTCTGATCACCATCCAGCAGCTGCAATGACTAGACTGCAAAATAAATACTAAATTGTGTGTTCGTGCCCCCACGTGGCCCGGGAACTGCAGTGGGGCAATGGCATTGCTTCTCCAAAATCAAGGTTCTTGAGAGAACACGTGGCACCTGCGAGGCGGAATCGAACAGAAGGTTCCGGGAAGACAGAAGAGACGTCAGGGTGACCGGGGGAGGACGAGGAGGAAGGCAGAGTAGGGAGGCTACTGTCTTTAAGGGGCTCGGGCCCCTGCCCCACTGGACTCACTTGATCTGTCGGGATGTGCGATGGAACGTCTGCCACCTGGAAGGCACGCTCATGCCACAGTGCACCACCGGTTTGATCTGCAAGGAGACAAAGGAAGCCAGAACCCAGGTCAAGCTAACAGAAGCTTGTTGAACCCGATATGACCCACAGCAGCAGCCCAAATTCTAAGCAAAGGGGGGGGCAGCCCGCTAACAGAACAGACCCCAGAGGGGACCAGGGAAGCTGCGCTCCGTGCTGGCGGAGTCTGGGAGCTGCAGCGGCTGAACCTGGCACGCCTGAGAGCTGGTGCTCCACCAGAGAGGACACCACGACGAGAAGCCCACGGCACAGCTGGAGAAAAGCCGGCGAGCGACACAGAGCTCAGCCAAAACTAAGCAGATTTTTTAAAAATTATATGTACTCGTACACTAATAGCCACCAAACCAGTGCCATGAATACCAGCAACTACCGAGATCTGCAGACCCAGTTTGGAAAGAAAACAGCAGAAATTATCCTCTGCAAAATTCTACTAGGGTACGGCTACCCTAAGAAGCAGCTCTCTGCTTGACTGCATAAAATCACGGAAACAATGAACCACTTGCTTTTCTATGTGTTAATGATTCAATTAACCCCAATATCACCTGCCTGATTCAATGGCTCCAGCAATTAAATACATGATTCTGGACCTTTCCCCCTGTATTCCATACAATAATCTCCTAACAAGTGTCAGACAAACATGCTTTTCTGTTGTCCGATGGTGTTGACAGTTTCAAGACTCATGTCGATCATCTGCCTGAAGAGGTAGGACCCAGTGGGCTTTAGTCTTTATTGAAGGTGGTAGCTCAGACAGTAAAGAATCTGCCTGCCATGCAGGAGACCTGGGTTCAATCCCCGGGTTGGGAGGAAGATGCCTTGGAGAAGGAAATGGCAATCCCCTCCAGTATTTTGCCTGGAGAACCCCATGGACAGAGGAGCCTGGAGGGCTACAGTCCAGAGGGCTGCAAAGAGTCAGACACGACTGAGCGAGTAACCAGGGTCATTAAGCCAGATCTGTGTCCGTGACGGGAGACGCTCGAGGCGGCCAAAGCGGCACGGATGGCTTGCTGACGCCCACTGTGCGCCAGGCGCTGCTGCTGCTGCTGCTGCTGAGCCGCTTCAGTCGTGTCCGACTCTGTGCCACCCCATAGACGGCAGCCCACCAGGCTCCCCCATCCCTGGGACTCTCCAGGCAAGAACACTGGAGTGGGTTGCCACTTCCTTCTCCAATGCATGAAAGTGAAAAGTGAAAGAGAAGTCGCTCAGTCGTGTCTGACTCTTAGCGACCCTGTGGACTGCAGCCCAGCAGGCTCCTCCGCCCATGGGATTCTCCAGGCCAGAGCACTGGAGTGGGTGCCATCGCCTTCTCCACCAGGCGCTGCACTCGGATCTTCATAAGTGTTCATGTCTGATCCTCAAAACAACCAGGTAACAAAGAATCAGAGGTTATACAATCTTTCCAAGAACACACAGCTATTAAGTGTCCTGGCCATAATAAACCATCAAAAATATTTTATTACAGGTTTTAGCAAAACGGGCACTTGGACCTATGTCGATAGAGCACTTAGGAGCCTTTGCTGAGTCATCCACGACTCCAGGACTTTTCCATCTCTTTATCACCGTGTGGGCTGGCTCAGTTTATCTCGCTTCCCTAAGCCTGTTTGTCTGCGTATTTAATGCAGATCAGGGCAGTGCATGTGCAGTAAGTCAGGCAAAAAAGGATGAATATTTCATGATGCTATTTATAAGTCAAATCTGAAAAGAATACAAGTGAATCTATATACAGAACAGAAACAGACTCACAGACATAGCAAGCAAACTTATGGTTACCAACAGTGCAAGTGGGGGATGATAAATGAGGAGACTGGGATTAACCAGTACAAGCTGCTACACATAAAATAGATAAGCAACAAGGATTTACCACATAATACAGGGAACAATATTCATTCCTTGTAATAATCTATAATAAAATATAATCTTAAAATATGCATAACCAAATCACTTTTTCAATCACACTTGAAACTAACACAATATTATAAATCAAATACACTTCAATAAAAATTTATAAATATATATTAGGCAAAAAAAAAGTTTTTTTAAAAAAGTAGTGCATTGACATGGGTTTGTTCGAGATACCAGTAACACAAAGTGAGTGAACGCATTGTCCAGTGCTCAGCAAAGCACCTGAAGCTCAGAGCTAAGAACCCAGTCAACAGCAGCGGATCTTATTTGTCTTGTTGCCCTGAAGTCCCTTCTCTCCCCGGCCCCATCCTGCTCCGACAACCCTCTGTGAACACCCTCACAGTCTTCTTCATGCCAAACATCGAACAAAAATCTCCATAGCTGACCCATGGTCATGCTCCCCTGGAGGACGAACTTCAGCTCAGCTCAGCTCAGTTCAGTTCAGTTCAGTTGCTCAGTAGTGTCTGACTTTGCAACCCCATGAACTGCAGCACACCAGGCCTCCCTGTCCATCACCAACTCCCAGAGTTCACTCAGACTCATGTGCATTGAGTCAGTGATGCCATCCAGCCATCTCATCCTCTGTTGTCCCTTCTCCTTCTGCCTCAATCTTTCCCAGCATCTGGGTCTTTTGCCTGAGTCGATTCTTCTGAGTCAATTCCCATGAGTCAATTCTTCTCATCAGGTGGCCAAAGTATTGGAGTTTCAGCTTCAGCATCAGTCCTTCCAAAGAATATTCAAGACTGATTTTCTTTAGGATGTACTGGTTGGATCTCCTTGCAGTCCAAGGGACTCTCAAGAGTCTTCTCCACACCACAGTTCAAAAGCATCAATTCTTTGGTGCTCAGTTTTCCTTATAGTCCAGCTCTCACATCCATACATGACTACTGGAAAAACCATAGCCTTGACTAGACGGACCTTTGTTGGCAAAATAACGTCTCTGCTTTTTAATATGCTGTCTAGGCTGGTCATAGCTTTTCTTCCAAGGAGTAAGCATCTTTTAATTTCTTGGCTGCAATCACCATCTGCAGTGATTCTGGAGCCCCCCCAAAATAAAGTCTGTCACTGTTTCCACTGTTTTCCCATCTATTTGCCATAAAGTGATGGGACCAGATGCCATGATCTGAGTTTTCTGAATGTTGAGTTTTAAGCCAACTTTTTCACTCTCCTCTTTCACTTTCATGAAGAGGCTCTTTAGTTCTTCGCTTTCTCCCATAAGGGTGGTGTCATCTGCGTATCTGAGGACTTCAGCTGCCCGCTGACAAATGGACGCACAGGCTGGAGCTGGTGCTCTGAATGACTCCAGATTCGCTGAGTCCAAAATCAGAGAAACCATCACAAAGCATCAGGCGGCCACTGACTCATGCAGCCTGCTGGCCGTCCTGGGAAGTCCCCACTCAGAAGAGGGGCCTCAAGTAAAACCGACCCAGGGACAGTACCTGGTCCAAATTCTGCCAGGCTGCAGACTTCAGAAGGCCCTCGGCCATGGTTCCATTCATGTACTTAAGCCTTATTTGTGGAGGACGCACCACGGGAGGAACTGTGCTAAGTGTCAGAGATGCAAAGGTGAGCATCACACCTTGCCTGGGAAATGCTAGGCGGGTGGGGACCCAGGCCACTGAAGGGGCAGTCTGGAAACAAGGGGACAAACACACGCAGCTCTGTGGTGAGGGCTCCATGGGGGCCAGCACGGGGCACAGACGGGTGCACCCCCTCCTCACAGCGACACAAAGCAGGCTTCCTGGAGGTAGCGGCATCCAGGCCGAGAGCGAACTACAGGAAGGAGCCAGTCCATCGAGGGTGGGAAGAAATGTTGAATGAGGCTGGGGAGCAGCATATACGCAACATCCTGGCGAGAGGACTTTGGACACACCCTCGTGGGTACAAGGTCTCTGGGAAACAGAAAGTGCTAGACTAGATCCTGGACTCAGAGGGAGGGGGTGGTGGTGAGAGGTGGGGCTGACGGCAAGGGCCGGGTCAGGTTAGCAGAGTAGACTCCACCCCCCTGGAGCAAGGAGGCAGGCCTGAAGTGTCTGCACCGGGGAACGAGGTGATCAAGTTGGAAAGGGAAGCGCAGCATGCCGGAAGGCGCGGGACTCCCGGGAGCAGCTCATCAGCAGGAATAGGAGGAGTAGCTGAACTCAACAGGCTCGAGGGGCGAGGGGAGGGATGGGCCCTGGGCAGCCGGGAGACTGGAAAACTAAGAACGGCGCCTAGGTCTCTGGTTTCAGGAACTGGGCGTACAACTCTGCTCTCCGAAAAAGGGAACACAAAATAACGACGGGGTTTGGAGGAAGATGTACAGCTACGGAGGCCAAGCTCTGGAGCCCGCAAACTACAGTTCATGAAGCCTGTGGGCCCCAGAGCGGGTGCTGCACAGCAAGAGACGCCCTCGCCCCAACACTAGGAGCAGCCCACTGGGCACAGCTGGGGAAAGCCCGCTCAGCCACGAAGGCCCCACGGAGCCAAAACACGCAAATGACAGCTTTCTTAATGTTTATCTAAAGAGTCTTTTCAAAAATCGGACACCGACGACATTCTCATTAAACCAGCATGACACTGTTGTCGAAACTCAGGATCCCAAGAGCACTATTTGGAATCTAATTCCCACTTCCCTGGTGGCTCAGAGGTTAAAGCATCTGCCTCCAATGTGGGAGACCCGGGTTCAATACTTGGGTTGGGAAGACCCCCTGGAGAAGGAAATGGCAATCCACTCCAGTATTCCTGCCTGGCGAATCCCATGGATGGAGAAGCCTAGTAGGTTACAGTCCACAGGGTCACAAAGAGTCGGACACGACTGAGCGTCTTCACCTCACCTTTCTTTGCCCCTCCATTGAATGAAACGCAAGTCCAGATTCATTACACTGAAGCACACGTCATTTCTATGGTTATAGGAAATGTACTACTATGATATTCTAATTAATTTTAAGTAAATTTTTTTGCTAAACTAAGATCTCTTAAGAAGCTTCTTCAATTTTCACACTAATTTAATATTTTGACTAGAATGTAAAGTCTGTGAAAGAATACTCTACAAAAAGCTAGGCACTCCTACTCTGCATCACTGTATCACAAAATAAGGCAGAATACTTTAGTAAAACATATAAACCCTGAGTACTTGAACTTGGCCAAAACTGACAGTATAGTAGATTTAGTGTTTTTAATAGTTTGCACTGGTATTCAAATTGGTAGGCATTCGTGGACTTCAGATAGGGTGAGCTATTCCAACTTAAAGATATATTGAGTAATAATTTCAGTGATTTACTACTGCTGTGGCTAAGTCACTTCAGTCGTGTCCGACTCTGTGCGACCCCATAAATGTCAACCCACCAGGCTCCCCCGTCCCTGGGATTCTCCAGGCAAGAACACTGGAGTGGGGTTGCCATTTCCTTCTCCAATGCATGAAAGTGAAAAGTGAAAGTGAAGTTGCTCAGTTGTGTCCGACTCTTCGAGACCCCAAGGACTGTAGCCCACGAGGCTCCTCCATCCATGGGATTTTCCAGGCAAGAGCACTGGAGTGGGGTGCCGTTAACTATCATGATACTTAACTAATAAAAAGAAAACTGTGTGTTGGTGGACTGCACTTCTTTAAATACATACATTCACATATTGTTCATACGTGTGTGTCTGTGAGGGTAGATAGCTAGGTGTTTGCTACTTGTGCAGAGAAAGGCCGTTGGAAACGAACATGATGAAACACACACAGCGCTGATCTTTGGGAGGTGGGATCATGGGTGATTTTCGCTTTCCTCATTGAGTTTTTCTGCACGGCAATTTTGACATTTTTCTGATTTTAAAATCAGATTTTTTTAAAAATGAAAGTGCAAATTTAAAAAGAACAATTACAAAGCTCCTTGGGCAACCACAACCTTGGTGTGAGGGCCCTGGGAATCTAGGCCTAACTTGGAGAAGATGGGGCGGTACCCACATTTCATACAAAGCTTGTCCTAACGTCTCCCATCACAGCGTCCGCAGTCAGAATACAGGGAGCTTTGATGAGGTACTCTAGGAAGTCTCTTTCCTGTCCTAAAATGCTAAATATTACCTATAATCAAGTCTAATGTTTTTAAATCATTGCAGTGTACCATGGAAAAACATAGACTCAAATTTGAACAGTTACCGTCCAGGGGTCCTCTTCAGAACTGGTGTTTAATCCCACTCCCTGCCCTGCCTGGAGAGGGAGATGCAGGGACCTAGGGGTTAAAGATGACCATACACACTTCCTCTCTTTTTTCTAAGGCAGCTCTGAAATTCGGGGAGTGCCCATTGCTTTCTGGTCGGGAACTTTTCCTCCTGTCCCTGGCAAGGGACAGTCTAAGGTGGGCAGTAATGCTAAACGTGTCTGCAGGCTGGTGCCTGGGGGCAAAGCAAGCACCGCTGGACCGTCCTTGACCGGAGCCCTGGCTGGAGTTCAAGGACATTTAGAGGACATGGAGGATGAGAACCCACACATTTAGTGCTGGCACGATACAGATATTTCATTATGTGATCTTCATGTTACACACACACTGTCTAACACACATTCTCATCTCCTTTCTACAGAGGAGAGAACTTAATAGCAAAATTACCACGTGTAGAAGCAGATACTCTAAAAACAGCTCACCTTCGAAATACTCCACGAAAGCCCATTTATAAAATAAAAAAGTAAAAATCATCTTGCATTCTAAAAAGCATCAGGCTATCTTGCTCAAACCTGGTGATTTTTGTCGTTCATTAAAAAGGTGGATCTCTTTGAACTTACATGTGAAATATGGTTTGTTTGTTTGTTTGCTAAGACCCAAGTGATGTGAATAGAGTGATGGATGGCTCCATCTCGTAGACCTTTCAAATGTCTTTCAAGCGCAAAAATGTTGGGGACATAGAGCAAATATTTAAATTTTAACATTATAATGAGCTTCAATATCATGTGACTTGAAATAACTTTTCCTGACACCTGTCTTTCCAAGTCCCCCAAACAAAAGAGGCGTTAAAAGGCTTAATGAATGAGAGCGCACTGCACCTCATCAACCGGATGGATGCACCTGCTCTCTGCCTAACAGTGGTCTTAGAGCATTCTCGCCCACGTCCACCACCTGAGGGACTGAGCTGCTCGGACAAACAGAACCAGCTCGCCCAGGGACTTCTGGCTTAAAGAGCAGGCGGCCTTTGTAGGCATTCCCTACAAAAAGCTGTTTCTGTGAAACTTCAATTACTCCACGCTGACGTTTCCATGTTCACCATGTCATCCACTTTATCCCATCTTTAGTAGCTGGCAGTGAGCACTTACTTCCTTCAACTCCCTCATCTTTGCAGGTTTGCTGGGAACTATATTAATATAACTGCAAAAGAAGAAAGAAAAACCTAGTTAGAGGTAGACATTTAGACTGAAAATCTGAGCCTCTTTGGAGGTGTCTCGCCTTCGGCATCACAATACCCCACTGCATACCAGCTTGAAACTAAAATCTAGAGCACCGTCCATGCCCACGTCAGCATACGGCAGCAGTGTCACTGCACAATGTCCATAGCTGGTGATGCCATCGTTGGCACCACTCGGGAAAACTGTCCTCAAGTGGCATTGCTTTCCAGCACACAGCATGATTAATCACAGAGGAACCTTGGGAAGGACTCAAAGAGGAAAACTTTACAGGGTCACTCGTGGCTCATCCAGGGCCCACTGCCAGCCAAAGTCAGGGCAGAGACCCGGGCGCCCGCGCAGCTGCCTCCCACCCGCGCCGTCCCGCGTGTCTCGTGGAGCGTCGTCGTGGCCCCATCCTGCCAAAACCTGAACACCGGAAAGAGCCACAGGAAACGGGACTGTGTGAGCCGCACAGGGGCCACTGCTGACCACCTGAGGGCTTCGGAAGAGTCCCCCACGTGCCTCAAAGACAGGACAGACGCTCTTAATGATTAAAAGAAAGAATACGCTAAAATGTATGTGTGTTAAGGCTTCCTTCTGATTAAAAAAAATTCTTGACGTATTTGAGATTGTTCTTGACAATGAATTTAGCCACAAAGAAGGATTAACTAAAACTTGGTGGATGGAAGGAAAAGACATTGTTAAGCACTTACTATGCAGTCAGGAGTCACAAGCTCAGACGCCTATGGAGGCAAAGGTGATGCTTGCCAAGGGTGGTGTTAGGGAATGGTGGGGTCTGCGGCTAGAGGAGTGAGGGTCCCTCTGAGATGGACGGGGTGGGTAACTCCTGGGCAATGTGTTCGTATGGAAATGCAGGCAACTAAAAACTCAGTCCTTTTAAACGATAAAATCCTCTATTTTTAAATGGAAACCAAAATTTCATACTACATGAACACCTCCATTATAAAATGTTGCAGTCAATTCAAACCTTTGAAAACTGTGAACTGAAGAGACTGTACATCTTCAACTCACCACCTTTGGCATGTAGGTCCCTTCCACGCACACTTCTGCTTGTTTCCAAATAGGCGTTTTAGGGTTGAATCCCCAAATTACATATTTGACGATGAACATTAATCCCCCAAATGACACAACTTATTATCATGAAATGGCAAACAAAAGGTAAAAATAAATATGGGAAAATTAAGGCGTAAAAAGACTGCACCGCCACAAAATGCTATTTATTGTCTGCACACTGTCTGCCGAAGAACATGGAACAGAATGGAAAGAGGGGACAAGTGACTCTGCCGGGAGCCGGCAGACCTGGGTTGTTAAGCCAGGCGCCTGGAGGAGCTTCCGGAGGGACCTGGGTTTCCTTGGGGGGGTGGGGGGTGGGGAGCCGGAGCGTGAAGCAGAGCCTAGATGCTCGAGTGCAAGGCGGCCCCTGCTGCTCCTGGAGAACAAGAGCGGGGCCGAAGCCCACCAGGAGGACCACGCCAGGCGCTTAAAGCGCTGTGTCCACGCGTCCTCACGACCCGCACTGGAGCGGACATCAGCGGACATCAGCGAGCCCTGTTCCGACGAGGAGGCTGAGTCTCAGCGAGGCTGTTCAGCCGGCTACGTGCCACCGCACCGGGAGCGCCAGGACCCTGTCCAGCCCGGGTCTCCCAGCCCGGAGACCACACTGCTCCTCCCCCGGCGGGCAGGCCTCTGCACACGCTCTTCCCTCCTCCCCAGCCCCTGCTAGTGCTCAGGAGCAAGCTCGGATCAGGAGACTCTCGGAGACTGGGGAACAGCCGAGCTGCCAGAGTTTAACAGCACGTTCACTTTTTATCTCAGCAACAAACTTCCGAAGGTAAACAGGAAAAGCTCCTGCCATAATTCAGATTCTTTGGGGTCTCCCCAAACACACATGCACACACACACACATGCACGCATACATGTGTGCGTGTGTGCACGTGTGCATTTACACATACGTGTGCATGCATACATGTATGCACATATATGTGGCACATACATACACAAACGTATACACACACAATGCATTGATCTACATCTTATTGTGAATACAACTTTCTCCAGTCAGTGAAGTCGCTCAGTCATGTCCAGCTCTTTGTGACCCATGGACTGTAGCCCACCAGGCTCCTCTGTCCATGGGATTCTCCAGGCAAGAGCACTGGAGTGGGCTGCCATTTCCTTCTCCAGGGGATCTTCCCGACCCAGGGATCGAACCCAGGTCTCCCGCATTGCAGGCAGATGCTTTAACCTCTGCGCCACCAGGGAAGCCCTACTTTCTCCACAAACCATTAATTCCAGGCCTTATGGGACATTTATCTTTTAAGTAACTTTTAGTCTACAATATTTTGTTTTATAGAGAAAAAATTCTATTTCTCATCTCAAATTAATCTATTCCAGAAAGTGTAGGAAGTGTTTGAATGATGACTAGATTTGGGTAGATTTTACGCTGCTTGTCCTCTCAATGTACCGTTTCACAGCTGTTATTATGAGAAGACCTCCGGGGCGGTTCATATATCATCAGGTTGCACTTCAAAGTTCATCTGCTGGCGGCACAATTAGAAGCCTATTTGCTGGTGGAAATTAATTTTAACCACTCTACGGCTCAGTAAGTACAGAATATATGTTCCAACAAGTGCTAGCTCACTGATACCAACATAAATTAAGCCCAAACAGTTTTCAGAGCTTTATTCACCAGCATCTGGGTTCCGATTTCATACTTCATTGATCTAAAAGGTAGTGAAGAAGCAAAATCCAAATGCCTCTCCGTGTTGAACTCTGCGTGCAAAACCCTCCCATCCATTCGATAGCAGTGAAGGTACATGAAAAATGCAAAATAACAGAGTGTCTCCACCACGTGGGAACCCTCCTCCCCTTCCTGAGCAGTGAACTGGATCACCTGCCATTCTCTACGGAATATAATAATCCACCTTAAGAAACCCAGGAAGAGAAACACCTCAACGTCTTTCTCAATGTTTCTGCCATGAGTCCAGAACATTTTCAATAAGCCCTGAGAGTCTCTCCACCAAATGAGAGGCCTCCCGTGCGAGCAGGGGGGTTCTTCACCACTGCACCACCTGGGCAGCCTCAATACAAACGCCACCTCTTAGCAACTGTGATGCCTGTGATTTTTCTTCAAAAGCAATAGGATGTCAAGTCTGCACATTTGCAGATGCCATTAAGAGCTTAGATTGCAAGCCAGCTAGCTCACAAAATACCTCTATTTGGGTGGCCCTGAAAAACTCAAGATACTGACAGTTTGGAGGGCCCTTTGGATAGGGAGCATCCGGGGCATTTGGGAGGAGAAAATGTAAATCCCCTTGGGAACATCTCACTTTTATCTCGGGCCTCAAAGAATCTCCTCAAAACACAAATTCCGTGGAAATGGAGTCATTTGCACTCAAAACGTAAATAAACTAACAAGGTTAGCAAGGACCATAAGAAAAAAACGGGTGAAATAAGAGAAGACAGAGGCAAGTTTCAAATACTGGGACTGCAGGTGCAGATCACAGGACAAGACCTCAGCAGACGGCAGACAGGGCTGAGACCCCGGAGAACGGAATGGAAGCCTTGAGGAAGAACCAGAGAGCATGTTCGGAAATGAAAAATTAGATGATTCAAAATTCAATGAACAGGTTTGATAGGACACAGAGGCAGAAAAGTTAATCAGAAGATCTGTGTGAAGAGAGTGCCTAGATTACAGCACAAAGTTGAAAGAGACAGAGAGATGAGAAAAGGGAGGTCTGAGCCAAGGAAACGAGCCTGCCCACATCCACCTGGATACAAGAAGCAGAGCAGGAAGACAGGGCAGAGTGCCGTCTGAAGAGGCTGGCTGAGAACTCCCCCAGCCCGCAACGCCACCATCCCGGACGCAGGGAGCGCCAGGAGAGCCGCACTCAGACACACCGCGTAAAGCACAGCACCCGGACTCAAACCGTGCATTTCAAAAAGCGAAAAAGGATAAAACAGTACTTTCCAGGAAGCGAAAGATGATGGCCGACTTCTCATCAGCAACCACTGAGTTCGAAGACAATGAAAAGCGCCTTCCATGGACTGAACGATACTGTCATCCACAGATTTATAACAAAAATACACAGAGAAAAAGGATGAGAAGACCTCGGCTCTGGGAACCGTGCACTAAGGAACCCTGATCAACGTGTTCTCTTAAAAACAAGTAAAACTGGACAAACTGAAAAACACACCTCTGCAACACACAAGATAGTGAGGGGTTAGCACAGTCCAGGAAAGAAAGGAAATAGACAAGAGCCCGATGTCTGGGGCCACTTTGGTCTAGGGATGGCGGCTGCTGGGAGCAGAGAGGACGAGCCACAGACAAAAGTGCTGGCTCAGGGCCCGCCAGCCACGGGGTCATGACCCACTCTCCTAGAGACCCCTGGGTGGTCCAAACCACCCCACACTCTGAAGCTGTGTTAAAGTGACCGTGGCCTGGAATGACACTGTTCCAGTTATTTCTGCAAATCAGTGTTAAAAGTAAAACTGTGCAGCACAGAGAGCTAATGAGGCAGAGGGAGAGAAGACAGCCTAACAGAGGTGCACTGTACCAAGAGCTGCTGTGGCTCCAGGCTGGAGCACTCCCGCCTGGGAGAGCCGGCGGCGAGATCCCCCTCGGGTGCCTCACGACACGGATGGAGCTCCCTGCCACGGGTGTGAGCCTGCAAGCACCTGCCCCGGTCAGGCCTTCAGGTGTGACTGCACCAGCATCTTGACTGCAAACATACGAGTCTCTGAAGAGAACCACTTGGCGAAGTGGCTCCGGACTTCCTGGCCCGAGGAACTGTGAGACAATAAACACTGTTTCCCGCCAGTAAGCTCGCATGAATAGGACACGCAGCGACAGGTAACCCACGTGCTCTCCGGGGGAGAGTCTCACCCACGTGCACCAGGAGGTGGGTAGGGGAATGTGCAAAATAGCGTGCTGCCTTAGCATGAGATTTAAAGCCACTCCAATTACCCACCAACGGATGGACTAAATAAACTGGTGTGTCAGTCAACAAAATAATACCTAGCAGTGAAAACGAATGACCTATAGTTACACGCTGTTAACATGGACGAGCCTCAGGCACATGTCATTGTGTGAAAAAGCAAGTAACAAAATACACCCAGCATAACTGCATTTACATAAAGTACACAAAACACTGGGGGAAAATGTATCCCTCAGGGATAGATTATTATGAAAGGATGATTATCACAAAAGCCAAAATAGTATTTCCGTGTGGGCAAGGGATGGGAGCGGAGACGGGAGGTTTTGAAGATACTGGTCATTCTCCTTTCCTGAGTCCAGATTGTGGTTCACACAGAGGCTTGCCTGATCATTGTTCTTTAAACTACACATAAAATTGCACACCCTCCTCTGTATATGGGGCTTCGCAGGAAGCTCGGTGGTAAGGAATCTGCCTGACACAGGAGATGCAGGAGGCAGGAGATAGGCAGATTTGATCCCTGGGTTGGCAAGATCCCCCGGAGGAGGAAACCGCAACCCACTCCAGTATCCTGGCCCGGAGAATCCCATGAACAGAAGAGCCTGGAGGGCTACAGTCATGAGGTCGAAAGAGCGGAACACGACTCAGCAACTGAGCACGAACAGACTCCTCTGTGTACATGATATATTTCACATAAAATAAATGGCGTCAACAACACGTAAGGAACAGGAATGGTATCTCTAGAGGAAACATGAGACGTGAGTGATGCCAGGGCAGCCCAGGAACTCATGGAGGACGAACAAACAAGTGATTTTCTCCCTTCTGCTCTGCTGTGTAATGCAAGTCCTCAGCCGTGTCCGACTCTTTGCTACCCCATGGACTATACAGCTCATTGAATTCTCCAGGCCAGAATACTGGAGTGGGTAGCCTTCCCCTTCTCCAAGGGATCTTCCCAACCCAGGGATCGGACCCAGGTCTCCCACGCTGCAGGTGAATTCTTTACCAGCTGAGCCACAGGGGAAGCCTAAGAATACTGGAGTGGGTAGCCTATCCCTTCTCCGGCAGATCTCCCCAACCTGGGAATCAAACCAGGGTCTCCTGCATTGCAGGAGGATTCTGCTCTCTAAAGGAAGCCTTTTCTGAGGTCTTGCACCTCGAGAGAACCCCACCTGTGCCTGTCCACGCAGCCTCTGCTTTCTCTTCCGCAGTTACTTCTGTTTGCGTCTTATCTCCCCAAAACACACACTGAAAGGCCCTCGCAGCCTCCCCAGTTCTCCCCGGCCGCCCTCCAGGAAGACACACATGACAGCTTTGGTTAAGGAACTTAAGAAGCGCTGCATTGATATGACATTTGTATAACGAGGTACCCAGGGCTTAGAGAAATGATGGAGGCTGTCAGAGCACAGAGACGGATGTCCTCCTGGAAAGAAAAGCAAGGGCCTGAACAGAAGTGTGGTGACCCCGTTTGCTGCAAGATCTCACAAATTGGTATTGCACTAACACCAGCCCCAGGCTAAATGAAACAGAATGGAGTTCACGCTCTGTGGGCACCCACAGCACTACCCCAGCCTGAACCTGGCCAGCTCCACCAGCTTTCTCGGCGGCTCTGGAATTGGTACACCGGCCTGTTTGCCCAGGACACCTATATCCTTTCCCAGCTGCGGTCCTGATCTCTGCCGTGCGGCACTGAGGCAGCAGGGGTGTCCTTGCCCTGCTCCCGGCCGGCATTCAGAGGCTGGAAGGCACGTCTGCACTTCCTTAGCTGCCAGAACGTCGGAAATCCCAGGTGCTTGTCCGCAGTAGGGTCTGAATCTCGCAGGACAGAGCACAGTGAGCAGGCCCACAGCACACTTCGGGAGGCGCTCTCGTGAAAGGACCGCGCCCAGGCCCCCAGGGACGCCAGTCTGGACCAGTTACACCAGCTCTGCGTCCCGCTCTGCTCGGCGTGGCCAGCTCCCCTTCTCCCCGCAGAGCTTCCCACCCTTCCAAAGAGGCGCCCCTGGCGCGCTATTTTCACTGCCAGGCCCGCCGTCCCCTCCCCACCCCCTTCCTGGCCCTCTGCGTCACTGACGGTCCGGGGACACACCCTGCTCGGCCCTGGTCGCCAGGCGGATGGCGCCTGGCGCGCCAGGAGTTGGCGCCGCCGGGCAGAACCGGCGCTGTCGCCGTCGGGGGGGCCGGACTGCGGCCCGGCGGGGCAGGGGCGCGCGGGCCGCGGGCACTTACTCCAGCTTCTTGAAGCGCTCGCGCCCGGCCGCCACGTACTTGCCGCCGGCCTGCAGCGAGTCCAGCTCCAGCACCGGGCACCCGCGCGTCGGCGTGAAGAGGCGCCGCACGCCGAAGGGCACCTCCACCCGCTCGGTCAGCTGCTCCAGCAGCGCCTCGAAGGTGGCCACGCGGCGCCGCGACAGCACGAACTTGCGGCCCACGTAGAACTGGTCCCCGTTGCGGTACACCACGATGGTCTTGGCGGGCGTGGTGTCCACCAGGGCGTGCGTCGCGGGCACTTACTCCAGCTTCTTGAAGCGCTCGCGCCCGGCCGCCACGTACTTGCCGCCGGCCTGCAGCGAGTCCAGCTCCAGCACCGGGCACCCGCGCGTCGGCGTGAAGAGGCGCCGCACGCCGAAGGGCACCTCCACCCGCTCGGTCAGCTGCTCCAGCAGCGCCTCGAAGGTGGCCACGCGGCGCCGCGACAGCACGAACTTGCGGCCCACGTAGAACTGGTCCCCGTTGCGGTACACCACGATGGTCTTGGCGGGCGTGGTGTCCACCAGTGCGTGCGGCGCGCGCGAGCCCATGGCCGCGCGCCTCCTCCGCCGCCCCGGCCGCTCTCCAGCCGCCGCTGGGCAGCCCGGCCGCCGGGGCGCCGGGTCCCACCGCCCCCGCTGACGCCACCAGCGATTGTGACCGCCGCCCACCTGCCCCGCTGCCCAGGAGAGGGGCCGCCAAGCCAGACAGGGGAGGGTCGGGGCAGGGCCGGGCCAGGCGACGCGCATCCGAGTCCCGGCACGTGAGGCCCGCAGAGCTCGGGGCCAGGGAGGGAGGCACCCGCCACGGTGGGGGGTGGGAGGCCAAGGGTGCCCTGGGCCCCACTGGGACCCCTGCTCTGCTCCTTCACCTCCCGCTCTGCAGAAAGGCGGAGGGGAGTCGGCGGACAGGACCATCCCGACAATTAAAGCTGGTCAAGGAGGATGTGTACCAGGAGCAAGTCAAGCGCCCTGGTGACCCTGGGAAGTCACTTCCTGCTCCAGGTGGAGGCGGGCTCGGCCTCTTCACCCAGACAGAGTGCTTCAAGGACGTCTTTCTCCAGTGGCTTTGATGGCGTCAACAAACTTCAGGACAGCAGACTGTGTATAAAGTGCTAAGGTTCCTCCAAAGGCACAGAATACTGAGGTCATAAAAATATCAGTATCTTGTACAACTGTCTATAAAAAGTAATAAAGAAATCCTGCTATTGCACAGCCACAGCCAGGCTCTGAACTACCAAGTGTTCCATGAGCGAGTGGTACCCGACTCTGTGGCCCCATGGACTGGAGTCCGCCAGGCTCCTCTGTCCATGGGGCTTCCTAGGCAAGCATCCTGGAGTGGGTTGCCAAGCCCTCCTCCAGGGAATCCTCCCAACCCAGGGATCCAACTGCCAAGCACTCCATTAATGACATTAAGTGACACTGGATACAGACACCAGTGTGTGAGAGTGACCGCTTTATTAAACCATCAGGAATTATATTGACCTTCAAAACACTAATTGCTAGAAACTTGTTTCAGGTGTTGAAAATACTTCAGAAGAGGAGTCTGAGTCACTGTCCAGGTTTCGTGTGGGTTAGAGGTTCGCCCTGAACCCCGCCTTCACCGAGAACCTCATCATGGGCTTCTCGCGGGGCCGCAGGAGGCAGATGGAGCTGGGGAAGCCCCTGAGTCGGAGGCGACTCACGCCCCCATCGGGGGTGATGGTGAGCCTGGCAGGGTGATGACGTCCTGCAGCTCGGGGGTCAGGCTGTCCAGCACGTGCATCTCATCAGGCTTCAGCTGTAAACAGAGGGGGGGCAGAGGTCCCTCTAATGACCAGGGGGCTGACTCTCCCAAGGCCACCCATCTGCTTGGACTCGGCCTTAGAAGGTGAAAAGTTATTCCATGATAATAATTTGGCTCGCCCTAGCGATCTGGGACAGGATGCCCCAAGGAGACCGGCATGAACACTCAGGTCCCAGTGATGTTTCTTTCTGATAGTTAAATAAGTGGACAAACTGATGAGAAAAAGAAAGCAGACGGGGGCTGTGGGAGCGGCCACCCTTCACTAAGGGGAGCAGCGCTCGCTCCCGTCTCCAACCCCAAAATGACCACGCCCCTCCTGCGTGATCCTGGGAGACGCTCTGGGTCACCTCAGCGTCCATCCCACAGCTGGCACACCCTGCTGGCCCTAAATATGCTAGCTCCCCGCCTAGAGAGTTAGTGCATCGCGGAAACGCTTCTCCATGTATGCACGCTTGAACCAGGTGGTCTAAAAGAAAATTTGAGAGTCAGATACGCAAAGACCTGAGACGAGAGAGCCCGTCATTTTATTATATAAAGGGGCAGAGACAGTTTTTAAACTCTCATTCATCGCACTGTTAAACTGAGCAGAAGCTTTGGGGTGGAACAGTAACCCTTTGAAATCCGGCCTTGACCGAAGTAGCCCGCTGGAGGGCCGCCTGCGTGACCCCAAGGGATCGGACACCACGCTACCTTTGTGACCGGAAGCAGTGGCTTCCACTTAAGGCCCGGAAGGTCCCACTTCTGCCTGACAATGTCCTCCTCCTCCTGAGCCGTCAGGATGCAGCCGTCCACCTTACAGGCCTCAGGAGAATTACCTGCTGGAACAGACAGAGGCCGCCGTCTCCACTCTGCACTCAGTGCAGCTTGGTTTATGGACTATTGACCTTTTTAATCAGATCGAAAGACTCAGCAGAGTGAGCGTGAGTGAGGTGAGCATGCTTCTGGGGCGCAGGAGAGGACATCCCAGTGACTGTTTTTGTTTCTTTAATATAGGCGCACACATACATATGTGTGCGTGCATGTGTGCACGTGTGTATATATGTGCATGCTTGTGTGTACGTGTGTGTGTACACGTGTGTGTGTGGATGGATGTATTAGGCCTTGCATGTTTGATATTATGACTGGATGCTGGCTGGTTCCCGATCCCCGTGACCATCGTCCCTGGCTGACAGAGATGCCCAAGGCCAGTACCAGCACATCCATGCCATGCTGCTCTTTGCGGCCCTGGCTACATGGATTTGCTGCTTATGATCCTGGCCCTAGTGGCTCAGAGGTTAAAGCGTTTGTCTGGAATCAGGAGACCCAGGTTCGATTCCTGGGTCAGAAAAAATCCCCTGGAGAAGGAAATGGCAACCCTTTCCAGTGCTCTTGCCTGGAGAATCCCATGGAGGGAGGAGCCTGGTAGGCTACAGTCCAGGGGGTCACAAAGAGTTGGACACGACTGAATGACTTCACTTTACCCTGGTTTCGGCTAAACTGTCCCTTGCAAAAATAAACAAGTGACTTTAAACTACCACACAGAGAAGCATGGATTAAATATACCACTAGAGATGATTTGTGAACATCCAGAAACAGCAAGAAAATAGCCGGACTGACATTCCTCCTGACCTTCAGGAGCCGCCCTGGGTTAGTCACTGAAAAGCGGAAACAGTGGCCGCTAATGAGATCTAAACCAGGTCTTCCCAACAGGAGTTTAAATTACCAAGACCTCTTGAGACCGCTTACATCTGCCCACTGAGGATGAACTTCACCTTAAATATATACTGACCCTTGATGAAAGAGTTAATAGTTGAGTGAGGTCATAATGACTCGCAAGACATTTAACAATCAAGCACCCAGTGTATGAGTGCAAGCTGCTGTGTTCATTCAAAGACGCCAGAGGGCCCTCAGGCGCCCACCACAGCGCCTGGCGAAACACCACTCAGCGGCCAGAACAGCTCAGTGGCCTCTTCTGAACTTCACATCAGGGAACATGTATCTGTTTCATAAGAAAGTGAATATGGAATATTGAGGGTGCTTTCCCAAATATTATTTTACTAGAGGAAGGCCATGATTTTTAAAATGTGTGTAGATCACTGCCTGGGGAAGAGATAGTCACCAAGCTGTCTGCGTCCCTCCCTGAGAAGATACCCCGCCCCACCGCCTGGACCACCCAGCCAGGAAGTGGGTCCTAGGCTCCTTCCACATGGAGTTCAGGGCTCCTCACGGTGAAGAGCCTTGTGCCTCACGGAGCCTCACGGCTTTTGTGGCCGAGTGCATCTAATGCTTCATAAAGACAGAGGCAGGAGCAAAGAGTTAACACGCTCAAAGCTGCACAACCGGGAATGGAAAGCCAGGTCCCCGGCCCGCTGCCCGGGCCCCTCCCCTGCTGGAGCCTGCTGTCTTTATCCTTTCTCATAGTTTTCATTCATTTATTTGGCTGCATCGGGTCTTAGTTGCAGCGTGGAGCCTGCTGCCGTTATGACCAGCACACCAATTATAAGCGGTTTCCTAGAGGCATTACGTTTACCTTTGAAATATTTTGTATCGATTTCGATTTGAGTTATTACTCCGGGATGCGCCAGTCGGAAAACTGCCCATTCACAGCCTGGAACCAGGAGAATACCGTTCTCATCACTCTGGAATCCAAAAAAAGGAAGAAACAACGTAAGTCAGCTTGCGGTCGTTCAAGACACCGATCCTGAAAACCAGCAAGCACAGCGTTGGCACACACGTGTCATTTCCTGCTGTTAAAGAGTAGGGCATCCCCGGTGGTAAAGAATCTGCCCGCAATGCAGGAGACTGGGGTTCAGTCCCTGGGTCGGGAACATCCCCTGGAGGAGCGCATGGCAACCCGCTCCAGTATTCTTGCCTGGATGATTCCATGGACAGAGGAGCCTGGTGGGCTACAGTTATGGGGTCACAAGAGTCAGACATGACTGAATGACCAAGTTTCACTTTTCACTACAAAGGAAAACTTTCTTCCTGTGATCTGGTGTAAGCTGCTTCTTGCGTAATAAAGCGTCTCTCTGCTGTCATTCTGTAAACGCCTAATGCCAACTCAGGGGTTGACGGGGTGCTTGGTACCTTTTGATGAATTTCTGATATGATCGTGTGTGCCAGTTATAAATTCAGGTGGGCTTCCCAGGTGGTGCTAGTGCTAAAGAACCCACCCGCCAATGCAGGAGACGTAAGAGACTCGAGTTCATGCCTGGGTCAGGAAGATCCCCTGGAGGGGAGAGCAGGGCAGCCCCCTCCAGTGTGCTTGCCCGGGAAATCCCATGGAGAGAGGAACCTGGCGGGCTACAGTCCACAGGATCGCAAAAAGGTGGACATGACTTAGCGTACAGGCATGTGAATTCAAGCAGGAAGCCGTACACCAAAGGATATTTACCCAGCCCAGCCCGGAGCTCCTGCGGTTGGTTTGACTTTTCAAAGTCGATATGTCTTTGACCAAATCTATACCAATATATGACCTGCCTCCAAACACAAGTTTCTAGTGAGGTGAGTTTGTTTATATTTGGAAGCATTGGGTGATACAAAAACTAACCCATGAAAGGGGTGTTTACAATTAAGTTTGTGATATGATTTGCACACTGAAAGGCGTTTTCTTTCCCTTTTTACTTCCTTATCTTGAGTTAGTTACTGGTCAAACTAAACAGCCGAGCCATCACACGTTCACAGAAGTGGTCTCACCCAGGGATACACAAAAATCAAAGATGATGAAATGGTTTTTTTTTCCTCCAGATCAACAAATTTTCTCATGGGTTTTTATTAAATCTAGATGCTCTAGCTTTTTATATTTAAAAAGGGGTAATTCCGACGATGTGCTGGAACAGCCAGCATCCATTAGCAGTTTGTCTTCTAGGTCTCTGTGTGTAGTCTGCTTGATATTACGCTGAAACAGTGGAAGATTTAGAAAACATGGGGAAGCAGCAAGCATTTACAAAAATGCCTAAGGGGTTTCTAAAATATCAGTCTCCTCGACATCAAGTGAAGAAAACCACCTTTACTTTCTGGGAAGCGTAGGGACGCAGCGTTTTCGCCTCTCACCTCCAGTATCGGGGGCCTGTCCAGCCTCCGTGCTGTTTCCCAGCCATCTGCCATCGACTTCGCCGTGCCGACTCCTGCCAAAAACAGTGTTTAACGGGATGTCACAGAACCACCGCGTTTCATTGTAAACGCGAGAATGTTTAGAATAAACATGCGCTGGCGTGATCAGTGCAGACCCCGGGCGCTCGAGCAGCGCAACACCCGTGGTTTCCATTAAGGTGAATGCGTCAGCAAATCCACACCCAGGCAGCTGCTTACGCCAGAATCAGGAAGGGAGATTGCTGCTGATTTACTTCCTGCTGTGAAGGCTTTCCATCCTGTATGAAGGGGTCTCACCCACCCATATGGCTTGAGACGGCCCCTTCCTCTTAAGTAATTCATACCATATCGGGGTGCTCAGTGTGATGCCCACGTGTCCCAAGCTCCTCAAGCATCGTCTCACCTATGATGTTGTTCGGGTGCCCAAAATGTGCATTGCTGAATCCCACGCAGGCACCCCCGTAAGCGATGGTCACCAGGTCTAATGGCTCTTTGGGGTCACCCGCAGTCCAGTCTTTTTGCCCAGTACCGTATACCCTAAGACGTGCGATTCCACCATCTGAAAAGGAAAAGTGCCTTATTATTATTATCACTTGGGAACAGTTGCCATTTGTGGATCTTAAAACAGAGAGCTCCGCACACCTGCCTGCTGTGGTTCTGAAATACGCTGAGCCCGATGCCCCAGGGCCTTTGCACCCGCCACCCTTGTCCTCAGACAACTTCCCTGCTGCCCGAAGACTGCTCCCTGTGCTCAGGTCTCAGCTTAGCCGCGTGGCCCCAGGAAGGCCTTCTCTCCCTCTCTAGAGCCATCTCCTTCCTGCCCCCGCCCCCATACCTCAGGTTAAGGTTATCAACCCCACCCCCCACACACACTTATTTACTCCATTGCACTAATCACAGTCTAGAATTGCCTTGTTCTTAAGTCCCTGATAATAAGTCTCCCAAAAGCAGAATCTAAAAATCTTTGAAGGCCAGAATAGCTACCTGTCTTTCTTACTTCTGTGTGGCACATAGTAAATACTCACACATTTGTGTTGTTGGTGAATCAACAACTCCAGGAAGGCCAAAAAAATCAGTTGGGAAATTCACCACAAATAGAAGACTTGGTGCCCGAAATCAACATTGCTAAATCCCACACCAACTTACACAAGATCTTAGGTTTTTATTTTTACACACGTTGCTCTGCAGTGCGGTTGAGAATACTGAAGATAACATTCACAAATTCAAGTAGCTGCTGAGAGCCAGAGCAGCTGAGAGTAGGTCTGCAGAGCAAAAAATATCCATCAAGATCCACTCACATTACGTGAGTCTAATAAAATGAAGGTTTTTGAGCATCACATCTTAGAAGGTGGAACCCAAGTTTTTTTACACAGAAGCCCAAAATCACTAATCAGAGCATTCTAATGAAACAAGTCCTGTATTTTCACATGAAAGATTTGGTGAAGCTTCGTGATCTGAAAGAGTTTCGGTAGGACAGTGGGAGTCTCGGAATTCACAGTAAATGAGCCCAGGCTGTGAACAGTGGGAGTCTCGGAATTCACAGTAAATGAGCCCAGGCTGTGTTGGTGTTTGCTGCTGTTCAGTCCCTCAGCCATGCCCAACGCTGCGCCCCATGGCCTGCAGCACACCAGGCTTCCCTGCCCTTCACCATCTCCTGGAACGTTGGCATAAAACCCAAGAAAATATCCTAACAAGAGTGATTCACAACACTACACGGGTTCATTGAACACTATAAACTGCCTTCATGGCACACGGTGTTAATGTCTGTTCATGTAAAGCTGATTTTACATTAAAAAAAAATAAGATTCTTCTTTACAGAAATAATATCCGGCCTCACTTTTAATCAAATTCTCAAGGAATAGTCCCCTTCATGGATCACAGCCTTGACGTGGCGAAGGAGCTTGTGTGAGATCACAGCATCCAGTCCCATCGCTTCACAGCAAACAGAAGGGGAAAAAGTGGAGGCAGCGACAGATTTTCTTTGGGGGGAGGGCCCTACAAAACCACTGCGGACGGTGGCCACAGCCCTGGCAGCTCAGGGGGCAAAGAGCCTGTCTGACCACAGGAGGCTCGGCTTCGATCCCTGGGTCAGGAAGATGCCTAGAGAAGGGAATGGCAGCCCACTCTAGTATCTTGCCTGGAGAATTCCACAAACAGAAGATCCTGGCAGGTTACAGTCCCTGGAGCTGCAAAGAGTCATGACTGAGTAACTGACACTTCCTTGCTCCATGGAAGGAGAGCTATGACAAACCTAGACAGAGATTTAAAAAGCAGAGACATCACTTTCCTGACGCAGACCTGTAAGTCGAAGCTGAGGCTTGCCAGGTAGCGCTAGTGGTGAAGAATCCACCTGTCAGTGCAGGAGACACAAGGGATGTGGGTTCAGTTCCTGGCTCAGGAGGATCCCCTGAGGGAGGAAATTGCAGCGCACTCCAGTATTCTTGCCTGGAAAAAGTCCATGGACAGAGGAGCCTGGCGGGCTACAGTCCATGGAATCGCAAAGAGTCAAACACAACTGGGCGCCCACACACACATAGTTTTTCCAGTGTCATGCAGATGTGAGCTGGACCATAAAGAAGACTGAGAGCCAAAGAATTGATGCTTTCAAACTGTGGTGCTGGAGAAGACTCTCGAGAGCCCTTGGACAGAAAGGAGATCCAACCAGTTCATCCTAAAGGAAATCAGCCCTGAATATTCATTGGAAGGACTGAAGCTGAAGCTGAAACTCCAATACTTTGGCCACCTGATGTGAAGGGCTGACTCACTGGAAAAGACCCTGATGCTGGGAAAGACTCAGGGCAGGAGAAGAAGGGACGACAGAGGATGAGATGGTTGGATGGCATCACCAACTCAACGGACATGAGTTTGAGTAAACTCTGGGAGTTGGTGATGGACAGAGAAGCCTGGCGTGCTGCAATCCATGGGGTCGCAAAGAGTTGGCCATGACTGAGTGACTGAGCAACTGAACATCAGAAAATCAGAAACTAACACGACACTGTTAACTACACTCCAATATAAAAAACAGGAAGTTTCTAAAAAATAATAATTGGCCATGAGGGAAATGCAAGTCAAAACCACAGCGAGATACCGCTTCATTTCCTCTAGGGTGGCTGTGATCAAAAGCTCAGAAAATGGCAAGTGTTAGGAGGATGTGGAAGAACCGGACCCTTCATACGTCACTGGTGGGGCTGTAACATGGTGCTGCCATTTTGGAAAGAAGTCTGATAATTTCTCATAAAATTAAAAACATAGTTATGTGACTCGGCAATTTCAACTCCTAGTTGTACACCCAAATGAAAACCATATGTCTGTACAAAAATTTGTACAGAGGTTTTATACCAGCATTATTCATAAGCTTTCAATAGGTGGAAATAGCCCAAATGTCTATCAGCTGATGCATGGACAATGAGGTCTGTCCATACAATGGAAGATTATTTAACCACACAAAGGAATGAAGCACCGATGCTGGACCACACGGGTGAGCCTTGGAAACACGCTGACCGGTCACAACAGAGCATCTAAATGAAGTGTGCGGAGCAGTCCAGTGGATCAAGGCAGTGGACTAGTGGCTGCTTAGGGCTGGGGAGACGAGTGCTGGTAGCTAACGGGTATCAGGCTTCTTTTCAAGGTGATAAACATGCTCTAAAGTCGACCGTGGTGATGGGTGCACATACACCATATATATATAGTTCACGCTGTCGCTCAGTCGCGCCTGACTTTGCGACCCCATGGACGGTAGCCCACCAGGCTCCTCTGTCTATGGAATTTTCCAGGCAAGCATACTGGAGTGGGTAGCCATTTCCTTCTTCAGGGGGTCTTCCTGAACCAGGGATTGAACCTGCATCTCCTCCATTGCAGGCAGATCCTTTACCTCTGAGCCAGCTGGGAAGCCACACTATATGTTTACGTAGACTTTTCACTGTAAACTTATATGTACTATGAACCATAGAACTGTATACTTCACATGGGTGGAATGCATGTGACACTTATTACATTGCAATAAAGCTGCTCAGTAAAACAAAATAAGGGTTATTTGTACACAGCACTTCAACTGCTAATATGTCTGAATAGACATTGTTAGGCGATATCTAACCTAATACAGCTTAGGTCCATCACAACCTAACTTACTTGATAGTTTTTCCTAACTACCTACGGATGGCAGGGCTAAAACGAGAACTTCCTAGTGCACAGAAAGGGAAGATTAAAATCCTAAAATGCTAGAGAGATCAGTGACCGAGGAAGAAAGGGTGACTTTGCTTTGTGTTTTTAAAACATGCCAGCACTCAAGTGTCCGTCTGCAATGCAGGAGACCTGGGTTCGATCCCTGGGTGGGGAAGATCCCCTGGAGAAGGAAACGGCAGCCCACTCCAGTATTCTTGCCTGGAGAATCCCATGGACAGAGGAGCCTGGTGGGCTACAGTCCATGGGGTCGCAAAGAGTCGGACACGACTGAGTGACTTCACACACACACACAGCACTCAGTGAAGAAAGCACCAGACTGGAAGCAGTCCACCATATTTACCTGGGAAAATGTTGAGTCGTATGTGACTCCACCTCTGCTGGGAAGTGACCGGAAAGTAGTTGTGGCTGGAAGCAGGGTTTCCCGGGGTGAGTTCTGTCATGGGGACCAAGCAGCTCCAGTCGTCGGACTTCAGCTAGCAATAAACATAAAGACGCTAGTGATGGATCTGCGGCTGCTGCTGCTGCTGAGTCGCTTCAGTCGTGTCCGACCCTGTGCGACCCCACAGACGGCGGCCCAGGCTCCCCCAGCCCTGGGATTCTCCAGGCAAGAACATGGGAGTGGGTGCCATTTCCTGCTCCAATTCATGAAAGTGAAAAGTGAAAGGGAGTCGCTCAGTCGTGTCTGACTTTTAGCAACCCCATGGACTGCAGCCTACCAGGCTCCTCCATCCATGGGATTCTCCAGGCAGGAGCGCTGGAGTGGGGTGCCATTGCCTTCTCCGAGTGATGGCTCCAGGGAGCAATAAATCCTCTCATCCCAATGCCTGCACGGGGCTTTCGGGGCAACCATTGTGGAACAAAATGAATGATGGATGCCTAATGGAACACTTTAATAAAAACACTAATAAACATCCAGTCCCAGGTTTAATAAACAGAGTAAAGGCCAGCTTCTATGTTACCCCCATCATAACAGCCACCGGTTGGTGGTGGCCGGGGATGGGCAGGGGTTAGAAACCAGCCTCCGGATGTCTTCACTTTGAGGATTCATAAAAAGGCAGCATCCGGAATGTGATGCGAACACTTAAATAAAACCCAGGTTCTTGCCGTGGGCCTGGGGGTAAACGCAGAGCTCTCCTCCAGATCAGCGCTTCCCTGAAGGGCCCGCTTGCTGCTGCCGTTCTGTATTCCCCCAGTGTGTTATGGACCCACACTTTTGTAAAACGCAATGAAGATCAGCAGACAAACTTCAAAAAACAAAAATGTCCCCAAGCACAAACCAAATTGTTTATTGGATTACATTCATCCACCATAACGTTGTTTTGTCCAATTTCTATCAAAAGTATGTGAACTGACTCTGTATTTATCTCACAGGGCATCTGAATATCTAACCTAATGCAGCTGAGGTCCATCCGCTTCTAGATGGCTTAGAGACTCCGCGTCTCTGTGAGCAGACTGCCCTTGGAAAGCAGCGCCCTGGGCCTCGCACGCACTGGGGTCAGGGGTGCACAGACCCACCCAGCAACCTCTGCAGGGGCGCACGGGCGAGCACCACGTGTGAGCTCTGCCAGGTGAGTGCAGGCGGGCGGGCGGGCAGCGCTGCTCCCAACAGCCCGTGAAGAGCCCCCGCTCCCTGGGAGACGTACCTCTGAAATGGCTTCGAACTCCTCCCGGGTGGCCGCGGCTCCTGTCCTGACTTCTCGCTGTGGGATTTCCGGCTGCTTATCTAAAGTTACAGTGAGCGTGAGGGCTACCATTCCCATTCAAAATCAGAGTATACGTACTCTCTTAATGGGCTGTAGGGTCATTTTCATTTTGCCTAAAAATATCGTTTCTTAAGTCAAAGTATCAGATGACCAATGTAATAAATACACGTGTTAAAGCTCCTCCGTATTTAAAACACTTAGGGTAGCTTCAAAAGGGGCACTGCACATCCGGTGGTTGCCTGCTCATCAGACGGTAAATATCATCTCCAAGTTTAGCCAGATACACAAACTCATCACACGACTCGGGCAGGCTGGATTGATAAAGCTCTCGAATATTGTTAGTCAATCCACAAACACTGCTTGCCTCAGTGGCATCCTCAGAACTGATCCGGGGGCGGTTCACCGGCAGGAGCCTGCCTGGAGGATCAGCGCCCCCAAAAGCACCTTTCTCTTTGGGTGGTCATTGCCTCCCACTGTCACCTGACTTTCCGGGTCCCGCCATTGTCCTTCTGGAGGGGAGACGCTCACACCCCTGGAGCCTTCTACAAGCTGGGCACAGCGTGCCTCCAGGATAAGACCGCTAACTGACACGACTCCTGTTCCCCAAGGAATGTACAGACACGCCCCTGAGGGTACATGTTTCTAGAAAGCTACCTCTGGGACCAAATTTGGAAGACACCAGTTCCATTCCAGGATTCAGAAAGGAACCTTCCTGGAAAGCCCAGAGCTGCCGCATCCTTACGCAGACCAAGGGGGCTGGGGGGCAGCAGAAAGAGCGGCGGCGGCCCCACAGCTGGCCCGGACCAGGCTCCAGACCACCCCGGCTCCCAGGCAGCCTGCTCCCCAAACCCTGCGCCTCGCGGGGGTGCTGCAGTGGGAGAATAGCGAAATCTAAGTTGAGCTGAAGATCACTGTTAAGCTAAACCTCAAAAATCATGGAGCCTTGAGGGGGAATGTTGTCAGCCTCTGTGGCAGCGAGGGGGCCTCTGGACGAGACTGTCTGGGCAGGCAGTGAGCCGTCAGGGGCCCCCAGAAGCTCCCCACAAAGGTCCCCCAGGCACCTTCTTCGAAGTTTGCCGCTTGGATCGACACTCGAGGGGCGTGATCTCCCGTGAAGTAGGACGTGTCCACGTCGAAGCCCCGGATAACACCCTGGATGCCCAGCTGGACCACGCACCAGTCGTGACCTGGGGACGCAAACAACAGGAACCCGCGGGCTGAACCCCGCCGCCGAGCCGCACGACTGAGACAGCGGAACCGAAGCTCCGGAAATGCCCTTCTCGCGGCCAAGAAAAACGGTGCAGGCTCCTTCTCGGAGCAAGGTCTCTGCTGACGTGGCCACACGGGGCTGCCCCTCGCCACACGGACCCTCCCTTCTAATCTGACCAGAGTGTGCGTAAGCCCTGGGTCCAGAGGGGCCACATGTCTGACTCCAAACTGGCCGCTTCCTGTGGGCAGCATTGGCAGAGGGGCTTCTCTGACCTTCATTTCTTTTAACTGCAAATCAGGGATGAGCTCAGCTTCCAAAAGGTTTAGCTGTGACTCTGGTACAGGGACCACCAGCCCAGCCAGGCCGGGGCTCAGCACTGAGCTGGCTCTCCTGCAAACAGCCTAAGCTTTGCCTTCAGAGGCCCCGCCAGGACTACCCCACCCTGCGTCAGGTGACGTCTAAGAACTCCCAGTATGACACTGTGTGATTCTTGGTTTCCAGCAGTCAGATTCAGATCTTAAACCTTAAAATGTCCAGTTTTACTAGAATCTAATAAGGCCCAATACTTTACCAACAAAGGTCCATCTAGTCAAGACTATGGGTCAGACACGACTGAGCGACTGAACTGAGCTGAATGAGGCCTGGGCTTCCCTGGTGGTTCAGACAGTAAAGAATCTGCCTGCAATGCCGGAGACCTGGGAGGGGGGCATGGCAGTCCGATCCAGCATTCTTGCCTGGAGAATCCCGTGGACAGAGGAGCCTGGCGGGCTACAGTTCACAGGGTCCCAGAGAGTCAGACAGGACTAAGCGGCTAAGCGCAGCATGAGCACAGCCGCAAGGCCTGGAGCACCACAGAAACACAGAGAATTAGAAACGCCGCCGTTTCTGTAACACTCGAGACAGTAGCAAGAAAGTCAGTGGTCAGCCTAATGCTGGCTGGTTTTCTTTTACAGACGTTTCTTTAAATTTAAAGGCTGTCTGTTGACTGATGAGTAGCAGTGAGCGAAAGTAGCCTCTTCAGGTGACATAAAAGATAGGATGGATCTTGGCTGAGTTCCCGGCTTCTCTTACCATTGCTGTGACCTGAGCTAAGTGGATGCGGCTGTTTCCATGGCAATCGGATGGGACCAGAACACCTACTTCAGAGAGGGGTGCTGACATCAGATGCTGCGCACGCACCGACCGAGGTGTGCACCGGCTCCGTCTCCTTCACCCGCAGCCCTCCTTTTCCAGAGTCTCCTTTCCTCACTAGCGCCTGCCCCCTCCTGCTTGCACCGATGACCAGGGCTCTTGCGACCCCTCCTGAATTGGCAGAGCCTGCCACTCAGAAGGGACCTCTGAGGTGACCGAGTAGTCCAAGGGCCCGTGTTAAAATCAACCCCCAACGTGCACTGCTTTCCAGCAGCCCCTGATCTCAGACGTCACAGGAGTGAGTGAACAGCGTCATCCTCTTACCTGGAATCCTTTTCCTTCGGGTCTGCCATCCGTCCATCCATTTCCCAAACTCAGTGTACTCGTGTTCTTTAAAACTTGGGTTGCCCCTCTAAAACAAAGACGGCGGATCATTACCCTTCACGGGAGAGCCTGGGCTCCCAGCAAATAGACTTCTGCCCCAGAGGGACAGACGGGTGGTGCAGAGGACAGCGACTGTGGGGAGACGGGGGACGATGCCTGCACAGCTTCACATCGGCTTCCGAGAAGGAAGTCCTGCTTGTCTGTGGGCCTTTATCTGCGGAACTTGCCACTGGAGCAAAAGGTAAGAACACACACGGCTCATTCCAGGGGCCCCGCCACTGGTGCAGCCGCAACCTGGGCGCCTCCTGAAAGGCTGTTGAGCAAAGCGAGGAAGGGTAGCTGGACTCCCAGAGCAGCCCCGAAAAGACTGAAGCCCCAGAAGCCGGCCAAGTCTCAGAAGCGTAGGGTCGATGCTGCGGGTCGCTCTGCAGTCACCCCTGCCCCCACCCCTGTGCTCTGAGCTGCTCCAGGCCCACCAGTGAAAGGGAGACCCCCGTCCCACAGCAGTCACATGCTGCACGGCGCCAGCTCTACAGGCACCAAGGCCATCACCCCTCTCTCAATAACTCTCGCTGGTCCCACTGCAGGGACAAGGTGGCGGGATTCCCCAGAGTCCCTGTTCTTCCCTGCATTTGTCAGTATTTTCTGTTTTTAATAAACATGCCAACGAAGGTCCATATAGTCAAAGCTATGGTTTTCCCAGGAGTCATGTACTGATGTGAGTTAGACCATAAAGAAGGCTGAGCGCCAAAGATTTGGTGCTTTTGAACTGTGGTGTTGGAGAAGACTCTTGAGAGTCCCTTGGGGTGCAAGAAGACCCAACCAGTCCATCCTAAAGGAAATCAACCCTGAATATTCATTGGAAGGCCTGATGCTGAAGCTGAAGCTCCAACACTTTGGCCACCTAATGCAAAGAACTAACTCATTAGAAAAGACCCTGACACTGGGCAAAAATTGAGTCAGGAGGGGAAGGGGACTATAGAGGATGAGATGGTTGGATGGCATCACTGACCCTTTGAGCAAACTCTGGGAGATAGTGAAGGACGGGGAAGCCTGGGTGCCACAGTCCACAGCGTCACAAGAAGACATAACTGAGTGACCGAACAACATTTTTATAACGAAGTAGGAAAAACATTTTCCAAAACATTCAAGCTCTGTAGCACTTTTCTTCCCATCACAAGTTATGAACACAGAGTGGGGCAGAGAGAGATACAGAGGACATCAGCAACTCCCCCACAGAGCAAAGTGGCCCCAGAACCCTGTGTCAGCTCCACAGCTGTCTCTGCCATCTTAACAGGAGTGGAGGCTAATTCCCACACGTTTCTACTGTTCCGGTACGCTAATTCTCTGGGTCACATCACGTGACTCCCAGCCTAAACACACAGGGAGATTTTAATTAGCAGGACCAGGTGGCTCACCCCACCCCAGCACTTAGCAGAGACCAATTTACAGTACCTTTAGAAGATTTTCGGCAGGAGCAAAAAAGTCATCTGTTGCAAATAAAATCTAGACAAAGAAAGAAAGAAAGCTAAAATAACCATAAATTTAAAATCATTTTATTTCATTCCCTGGTGAAACATTATGAGATGCAGTAAAAAGAAAATGTGAAATTGCTGAGGGGGAGAGAAACAATATGCAATTAAGACACAATGCTTTTTAAATGCTTAGATTTCATTGCCTGCCTCCCCCTTAATCTTGCCTTCTCACCCTTTCTTTGTACCATCTGGATACAAAAGTACTAACTTCTTAGAAAGAAAATAAACCAACTTTTTTTCAAGAATGGAGGACCCTGGGCTTTGTGACCCTTGTCCCAGAGCAGGGGGGAAAAATGTCACCAGGGTCACCCCTGCGGCTTAGCCAACCCATCCTAGGTCACCCTGTCGGGGGTTGGTCCGTGGTTTCTTCAGTCACTCAGTGGTGTCTGACGCTTTGCAACCCCATGGACTGCAGCACGCCAGGCCTCCCTGTCCATCACCAACTCCCAGAGTTCACTCAGACTCATGTCCATTGAGTTGGTGATGCCATCCAGCCATCTCATCCCCTGATGTCCCCTTCTCCTCTTGCCCTCAATCTTTCCCAGCATCAAGATCTCTTCATATGAGTCAGTCCTTCCCATCAGGTGGCCAAAGTATTGGAGTTTCAGCTTCAGCATCAGTCCTTCCAATGAATATTCAGGACTAATTTCCTTTAAAATGGACTGGTAGTATCTCCTTACAGTCCAAGGAACTCTCAAGAGTCTTCTCCAACACCACAGTTCAAAAGCATCGATTCTTCAGTGTTCAGCTTTCTTTATAGTCCAACTCTCACATCCATACATGACTACTGGAAAAACCAGAGCTTTGACTAGACATACCTTTGTTGGCAAAGCAATGTCTCTGCTTTTTAATATGCTGTCTAGGTTGTTCAAAGCTTTTCTTCAAATGAGCACGTGTCTTTTAACTTCATGGCTGCAGTCACCATCTGCAGAGATTTTGGAGCCCAAGAAAATAAAGCCTCTTACTGTTTCCATTGTTTCCCCATCTATTTGCCATAAAGTGATGGGACCAGATGCCATGATTTTAGTTTTCTGAATGTTGAGTTTTAAGCCAACTCTTTCACTCTCCTATTTTACTTTCATCAAGAGGCTCTTTAGTTCTTGACTTTCTGCCATAAACGTGGTGTTATCTACATATCTGAGGTTATTGATATTTTTCACAGTAATCTTGTTTCCAGCTTGTGCTTCACCCAGCCCAGCATTTTACGTGATGTCCTCTGCATGTAAGGTAAATAAGCAGGATGACATTATCCAGTCTTGAAGAATTCCTTTCCCAGTTTGGAACCAGTCTGTTGTTCCATGTCCAATTCTAACTGTTGCCTCTTGACCTGCGTACAGATTTCTCAGGAGGCAGATCAGGTGGCCTGCTAATCCCATCTCATGAAGACTTTTCCAGAGTCTGTTGTGATGTATACACAGTCAAAGGCTTTGGCATAGTCAATAAACCAGAAGTAGACGTTTTTCTGGAACTCTCCTGGTTTTTTGATGATCCATTGGATGTTGGCAATTTGATCTCTGGTTCTTCTGCCTTTTCTAAATCTAGCTTGAACATCTGGAAGTTCTGGGTTCATATACTGTTGAAGCCTGGGTTGGAGAATTTTGAGCATTACTCAGCTAGTTTGTGAGATTACTGCAATTGTGTGGTAGTTTGAGCATTCTTTGGCATTGCCTTTCTTTGGGACTGGAATGAACACTGACCTTTTCCAGTCCTGTGGCCACTGCTCAGATTTGCTCAGTCGTCTCCAACTCTTGTGACCACATGGACTGCAGCCCACCAGGCCCCTCTGTCCATAGGATTCTCCAGGCAGGAACACTGGAGTGGGTTGCCATTTTCGCCCCCAGGGGACCTTCCCGACCCAGGGATTGAACCCACATCTCTTAGGTCTCTTGCATTGGCAGGGGGGTTCTTAACCACGGGCGCCACCTGGGAAGCCCATACACAGAAAGGGCTAAATGCCTTAACTAAAGATGTCTGGCTTTCTTTTATGAATAGGAATCTTTTGATGCCGCGGTTACATGGTCTTTGTTGCAAACCCCCCTACATATCCTGGCTCCCCCTCACCTCTTTGGAGCTGTCCGTGGAGCCACGTGAGAGGCGTGTCCCAGGCTGACGCCCTGTTTTGTCTCTGAATAAAGCTTTGTGCTCTGCTTTTAGGCTGTGCGCGGTTTTGTCTGTTGACATCTGCCTCCCGAGGACGCAGCTCGGTGAGCTCACCTGGGCGTCCCTCCCCTGCTCAGGGCCTGCAAGCCTCCTCTGGGGCAGAGACCTTCCAGGCATGGGGGGGCCTCGATACCCCTCCAGGCTCCTGCCCTCACACCCCACATCAGCCCCCTTCCCCTCGTCCTCTATCTGACCCTCCCATCACCCCCCCGCCGTGCTGGCTCCTCCCCCGATGAGGGCTCCTTTGTGCATTGCTTCCCCGCATGGCCCTCCCCCTGATTCCCCACCCT
>SJYC01107623.1:0-18187 GCA_006408675.1 Madoqua kirkii | reverse complement strand
CCCTGATGGAAAGGCTGCCCCCGTCCCCTCCAGGAACCTGGCCAGTGCCCACCAGACCCTCTGATTCCAGGGGGTGCGCGTCTCCCCTTCCAAGTGGAACTCTTAACAGCAAAACCCATCCTGTGCTCCCGCACGCAGCAGCCTGTTTTAACTTAGATTAACGAGTGTGCCTCTGTCCTGATGTCTCCGGTCGCCCATGGCCTCTCCAGAGATGGCAGCCGCAGCATCCAGGCCTTGGGCAGTGGGTCCCCAGCGCAGGAGGGCCTCGCTGTCCTCTGCTTCTCTGAGTCCAGCCGGACACAGACAGCGGCCACGGCAGGGTGCTAGGAGCTGGCAGAGGCCGCCAGCCCTGCAGGCCGCATTCTGCAGGACGTGTGGGCTTCTCCCTTCCTCGCACTGAGCACCAGACATTCTCCAGTCTTTCCGAAATCCCTTTCACCTGCCCCAAATCCCTCAACACACCCCCTTTCTGCTTACATCAGCCAGACTCCGATTTTCCTGCTCTAAGTGAAGAGACAGCCCTGCCCTTGGGTCTGACCTGCTGGATTAAACTGGGCTACACTTGGTGACCCCCAGGCCCTCCCCCAACACCTGCCCCCCAAAGGAGCACGTGAGCTCCGTCTAGACCCGGCACCAGAGACGGCCGTGGGCAGATGTGAGCCCCTTTGTCACCCCCATCAAGAGGCAGGGATGTCCAGACAGAGGCTGCCCCAGGGACAAGAGGGTGGACAGCCACAGGACTCTGTGTGCGAGGAAGCACCTTCCTGCCAGTCTAGCTGCAGCCAGACCCTCAGGGCCCAGGGCTGCGGGGGGTGGGGACCAGGGCAGGAGTGACAGCCCCTGGCTAGAGCCGGCTGCCCCCCGCAGTCCGAGCAGCCACCTGGGGTCACACTTGCTCCTAGAGGGGACACCGCAGGAGCTCCCCCCTCTCCTGACGGCTCCCTGCGGCTGGGTCTGGGCCCCCTCCTCCCCTCCCAGGCGCCCGTCATCCCTTTGTCCCTCCTTCGTCCGTCTCCGCGTCCCTGGGTGGCAGTGTGGATGCGTGCGCCTGCCACCCGCCGGGCAGCGCCCCTAGGCCGAGTCCGGCGCTCATCCGCGTCCCCCGCGCTGCGCTGGGCGCTTGGAGACCCGCGCACGGGGTCGCGGTCCCGCCTCGGTGCAGCCTGAGAAGGCCGGCCAGCCCGCAGCCAGCCCGCCGCTCCTCCGCAGATCGGACGCCGCGCCCTCCCTTGCCAAGCCCGGGGACTGAATCAGCGCTTCAGTCCCGGCTCCCCGCCGGCTGTCGCCTCCGAGCAAATGCGGCTGCAGTCATCACCGCCCTGCAGAGGCGTGTGGCCCAGGCAGACCACAGACCCAGACCAAGCCACCGGCTTCCTGCGCGGCCTGCTGGCACTGGGCCTCCCTGGAGGGCGTGGCGGAGGAGGGGCAGGGCATGGCTCCCTCTGGTTTCACCTGAGAGTCAAGACCACCTGAGACCACCTGAGAGGTGCCCCACTCCAACTCACGATGAGACAAGGACCCAGACTAGGGAGGTGCACTTACCCCAGGAGAGGAGCCTGGCTCTGGCCGGGTGGGGGCACCCTTGGCCCACCCTAGAACCAGGGCGGGGACTAAGGGCAGTCTCACAGGCAGAGGTCCCGGCCCTCACGCAGCAGAGGCTCAGGCTTCAGGAGGCCCAGGCCAGACCCCTCCCGAGGTCCTGCTCTGTACCTTCCCCGCACGGTCAGCTCCCTGGCACAGGCCCCCGGACTGGATCTGCACGTCCTGTGAAGGGCAGGCACCCAGGCCAGCTCAGGGCCGTGGGCTGCGGGCGGGGATGCCTGCAGGCCCGGGGGTGCCGTGGGGGCACCCGCAGAAATCCCGAGCAGGGCTGCTGTGGTACCTACACATCCACAGGGCGCTCGAAGAGGACCAGCCCCCCGCGGGCGCTGGGCACCACCCGGCTCTCCCTTCGCCCCAGCTGCTCTAGGGAGACCGTCCCTTCCTCCGAGGCAGTCAGCATACAAGCATCCTGCAGACATAGTCAGGTAGCCAGGGCCTAGCTCCCAAAACAGACTCGCAGGCGGCCCTGAGACTGTCTCCCCACAGGCCCCTTCTGGCCCCCAGCCCCAGCTGTTTTCCTTTGTACGTGCACATCTACATGTTTCCTTGGAAAAATGAAGATGCTTGTTATTTGTTTCCTTAAAAAAATGAAGATGCTTGGGTTCTTTTGCTGAGGTTTCTGATGTACAAGAGGAAGAACCACGAGTGACTGTGGCATGAAGCTTCTAGAATGGTCCCCAGCAGCCCTGCCCCCAGGAGTCCCCTCCTGAGTGTAGGCTGGGCCTGGCTCCTGAGGCAGGGATGCAGACTGCAGTGGGGTGTCACTTCCCTGATGGGCTCAGGCCGCACTGCTCAGAGGCACCAGCGCTCCTCGGGGGCTGCCCAGGGCAGAGGTGCCCAGCGAGGAACCCAGGCCTCGTTCAGCCACCCGTGTGGCCTCACGGTCAAGCGTGGCCGGTGAGGCAGAGCCTGGCCATGCCTGGTGTGAAGTCCTGCCCCACAGCACCTGCAGGGACACCGATGACTTGTCACAAGTTGCTGTTTGGGGGTCACAGTCATACACAGACAAGGAATACCGCTAGTGAGGACGTGGAGGACAAAAAGACACCGCACATTCAATCAGATTCAGAGTGTTTATTTTTCTTGTTCTTGAAATCTGGGTTTGCAGCAAAGCAAAGCTGTCTCTACTTGATTAATAAGAGGAATTGTATTTTAATATAATTTACAGAAGCATTGATCAAAGGTACGAGGATGCTTTTCCATATGTAGTCCTTTACGACCTCTCTACCATTGTTTGTACTTAACTGTTGTAATAATTAAAGAAGTAATTTTATGCTCTGGACAAAGCCAAAAGCAATTCTGAGTAATAATTACATAACAAACATTTTGGCTACAAGTTGTAAAACTTTAAGTTCTTAGGAATAATACCCAGAAACATTGTTTTTCCTTTCAGACCCTGGAGATGCAGGGGCCAGGGCAGGGCCCCCTACATGTGCTCCTTGTCAAACTCGCAGAGGAAGGGCATGGTGAGGTGGCAGGCCACGTCGTTCCAGCCCCCTGAGGCCACCAGCTCCACGCAGTCCTCCTCGTCGTAGGCGTTGTTGGGTTCCCCGCTGCGCCACTTGCTGAAGGTCTGCATGGGCGAGCGGTCCGCGTAGACGAACGCACCTTCCCTCTCCAGGTCGTTGATGCCGATGAAGACGCGGGCCAGGCCGGCCTGCGTGATGTAGGCGGCCAGCAGCGCGTTGGCGGCCTCGTCCTTGGGCATGCTCAGAGTGCCGCCCCGGCCCTGGCAGGCCAGCTGCGCGTCCAGGTAACGCTTCTCCTCCTTCACCAGCAGGTACAGCTTCTGCTCTGTCTCGCGCACCCCGGCAACGGCTGCGACGACAGGGCTGCAGGGTGAGCGCCGGCGGTCCCCGAACGGAGCACCGACTCAGCGCACCGTGCAGCGAGGTCAGACACGGAGTCCCAGCGGGGCCCACGGAAACCACCCCCGCAGCCAGCAGTTCCCAGGACAGGGCTGGGGGAGGCCCGGGAGCAGGAAGGTGCCCGGAAGCACGTACCGTTCTTTATGAACTTCAGCCGGCTGTGAGCTGGGTGACCTGGTTGTCCATCTCCCCGATAGCCTTTCTCAGCTGGCTGCACTCGCACGGGATGCCTGCGGACGGAGACCACGGCCAGCATGTTAGGAGACGAGCCCCCTCCCCAAAGCACCGACGTGATGCAGCAGACACGCAGGCCGTCCAAGCTGCGAGCGAGGCTTGACCCTAAAGGCGAGGAGGGGTGGAGGGCAGCAACAGGGGCGCCCGGGGCAGGTCCGAGTTTCTGTCTCACTCTGGTCACCGGGGGAAGGAATCAGTGGGGTGCAGAAGTGACACGGGGTGGGCGAGAGTGGGGGTCGTGGCCGTCACCGCGGGAGAGGGTCTTGTTTCGCGGGCGGGGGAGAGGAGACACGTTTGAGAAGCGTGGTGGAGCTGGAGCCCTTGGGCGATGTTTGGTCACACACGCGTGGCCCACCACGCTTCAGCTTAGGTGTCTCCTCCCGGACGCCCAAGAGGACCTAATCTTCGTGCCCTGAGGAGCTCCACGGGGTAAGGAGCCTTCTCGGAATGTCACTTGGCTGTCACAGCATCCTGGGCGAGTTGCACGTGGAGACACACCTGGCTCCAGCATCCGCTCCAGATCAGGAAGAGCTCCCGGCTCCGCCCACCTGCCCGCGACTCGACCCACCCACCAGCGGCCCCGCTCTCTCCCGCGGCTCCGCCCTCCCGCGGCTCCGCCCTCCCGCGGCTCCGCCCTCCCGCGGCTCCGCCCCGCCGCAGGACTTCTTCCTGAGGACTCCGCCGCGTGAGCACTCAGCCCACCTTCGCAGTCCGATCGTCAGCGTCGGTGTCATCCAGACTCCCAGCACCCTTTATCACCGAGAGCCCGAACACCCCGCCACCCACAGGGCGCCCCCTCCCGGGGCACCTGGCGCCGCGCGCCTGGGTGGGTTCGCTCTGTGGGAACTTCCTCCGAGACGTGTCTTCAAGGTCTCTGAGGGCCGAGCTGGAGAGCTGGGCCCGCTGTCCACCCGACGGGCCCCCAGCGCGCTCAGGGGCCGCCCCAGGGACGCGGACACCGCGCTCCCCCCATCCAGAATCTGTGCGGTGTGTCCTGTGTCACCCGGAGGGACGGACAAGGACCGGCAGGTGCAGACCCGCCAGGAGGGGGTCTCAGCAACAGGGCTGAGCGGCCTCGAGAGCCGAGGGAGGGCGTGGCAGGGATGGAAACAGGGCAGCCGAGGCAGGTGACCGCAGGGCCGTGCAGCGGGGCGGGGGGCTGTCTGTGGACAACGTGGACCTGGGGTGGACGCTGGAGGCGCGAGCTGGGCGGTGGGCTGGCCCGTGAAGCGAGAGGGGGCAGGCGGCTCCGCGTGGAGAAGGAAGCGGGGGCAGCAGAGGTGCGCCTCCTGGGGGAGAGGGGAACTGGGGGGACAGGACACTGACAAGACAGGTCTGCCCGCAGCCGGGCCTCCGCGGCCCCCAGGAGGGGTGGCCCGCAGGGACGAGCTGGGCCGGGGTCCCCTGGGGAGTCTGCTGCAAGGACTCCAGAAAGAGCAGAACCAGAAGGTACAGACGTGCTTTTCAGAGAAGCCGGGTGCTCAGAGCAAGTGGGCTCCCCACAGACGCATCAGGAAAGGCCGCCTTTAGGGGTCTTTAGGACCCCTGTGTCTGAGCCGAATGAGGAGCTGGGACCACATGCAGTCGGCAGGCAGACCATGACCTTAAGCAGGACATGGACACATTCAGGCGGGAGGAAACCGAACACGGAAGGAGTCCACAGAGGCAGCGACGCTCGGCGAGGGAGGGCAGGTTCCTGTGCTGCTTTCCAGCCCCTTGCAGCGTGCTGTCTTGATTTATACGTTTTAAAAGTGCAGTTCTAACACAGGTTTGAGAAATCCTTGGACCCTTTATGTCATACCTGGCTCTCCGTTAGGGCCAGGGGGTCCTATGTCACCAGAATCTCCTTTTTCACCTGCAAAAGAGAAGCAAGGCCAAAGTCACCAAGCAGAGCTGGGGCACGTTTCAGCAGACTGTCCAGGTGACAGCGTTCATTCTTCACGGGCAGTGCTCTGGGGTTTCTCCCGGCCCCTCCTCCCGAAGTGAACTGTAGGGAGGCACAGTCTGTGGATGATCGCTTCTCCAGGCTCTGCTTACGTGACCGGGAACACACGCACAGCATGGGACTTAGAGGTTACCAGACAAGCATCACGTCGATCTGGAAAGCCGGCATGTTTCCTAGGACATCCATCATCTCAGGAAATCTTAGGCTCAGTGTCAGTCCCTCCTGAGTCCCTCATCACAGCAAGAGAACCCAGGTAGAACACGTGCCCTCAGAGATGAATGGACCTTACGGGTTACCCAGCCGAACAGAGTCAAGATGGGTCCTCCCCGACCCTGACCCTCTCTGGGAGGCAGCGAGGTGTCACCATGGACACCTGGGCGCCAGCCTTCCGTGGACAGGACATGCCACTCAGCCACTCTGACCCTCCATCTCTCCCAACTTATGAAACAAGGGGGTCAGAGAGAGCCACGGAGACAGAGCTTCCAGCTGCTTTGAAATCAGACGATGGATATGTATTTTTAAATCACAGGGATGTCCCTAAAGCGTAATCTTTCTTCCCCCTGAGAGAACCTAAGCATCTCCGCTGACCTGGGGGCAGTGAAGGGACAGTGAAGTGCATATCCTTGGAGACCCGTGTTCTGTCTAATGGAGAGAGCGCGGCAGGCTCCACCCTAGCGATGCCTTTGTTTCATCAGCATCAGGAGCTTGGGAATGACTCAGGGTTCAGCCTGACAAGGGCCCAGCTTGGCAGCCTCAGAGACATGGAAGCTCAGGTAAGCTGAGCCCACCGAGTACCCCCAGGGCAAGCTGGCCCCCGTGAGACTGTGACATTTACCCAGAGCACGTGCTGTGTGTTACAAGCATGTATACCTGTACTCACAAGCAACACCCACTGCCTTCTGCACAACGGCTGAAAGGCAGAAACCCCTCCCGCAACCCCCAGCAGATGAAGGGGCAAGGACAATGTGGCCCCTCCACGCAACAGAATATTGTTCAGCCTTTGAAGGGAGGAGATCCTGACACCTGATTCAGTGGAGATGAACCTCGGAAGCATCATACTAGTGAAATAAGACACAAAAGCACAGAGTGTGTGACTCAATGTATGTGAAATGTCTAAGTGGACAAGCTCACAGACAGAACGCAGAGAAGCAGTTGCTGGGGCTGGAGGGGGAGGGGGTTACGACTTCAGGAGGACAGAGTTTCTCTCGGGAGCAACGGAAGTATTCTGGAGATACATAAACAGCGGTGGGGGCTGCACGACACGGCAGTGGAACTTGGTGGCGCTGAACTGGACGCTGAAAGTGATGAATTTTATGTTACAGATGTTTTACCACCACTTTTTAAAGTTTTCTGGAAGCAGTCGTATCCTCTGTGTGCTCCGTGACGAATCCCCGGGGCAGGGACTCCCTGCGGATTTGCTAGGGGCAGAGGAGCTTTAGAGACAGTCCCTGTCCCCAGTGCGGGGCCGGGGGACTGTACCCCATCACCCCATCTGGGGCTTTGAGTCACGAGTGGGTCTAGGTGGTCTCTCCTTATGGGGGCCATAGGGACCTGCCCTGGCCCAGCCCGGCCCTGGCAGGAAGGGCTCCTCCTTGGCCAGGACTGTGTGGAGGGTGTGCCCACTGGGCAGAGCCCCCACAGCCTTCCAGGTCCCCCAGCCTCGGTCTCCTGGCGCCAACACCCGTGACAAGACCTGTGGGGCCCTCCACGAGACCGGCGCCTGCCTGCCTCATCACGAGCCCCGGGGCCCAGCAGAGGTGCAGATAAGCCAGGGGCTCAGAAATCACTCGCTGATGGAGGGTGGAGGGGGCAGAGCTCAAGGCCGAGCCACCCCATGACTGCCCTGGGTTTGGTCTTCTAAGCCCACCCTCCAGGGTCGTGCAGGTCAAACGGGATGAGGTGGCACTGCTGCTGCTCCCCCTGTACTCGTGGGGAGCTGCCCCCCAGTCTCAGGAAGTCTGAGCCCCCGGGCTGGAGATGGACACACAGTGTGCCAGAACACCGGCCTTCCGCTGCTCAAAGGGGCTCCTGATTGTCCCCCGAGCCCGGTCAGCTCGGTCCTCACCTTCCCTAGCTGGACTCTTCTTAGCAAACAGCAGACTCGCACTCACACCCGACCTACCCCAATGCGGCCCAGGCTCCTCTGCGCTGGTGGGTCTCCTGAGTGGGTCTCCTGAGTGCCACCGTGCGTTCTCCAGCAGGAGGTCGCTCCCCAGGCCCCAGCGGCCCGCCACTGCAGTGGGGGGCCTCGTGCTGGGAACGAGCTTCCCGGGCTTGGGGGACAATCAGGAGGCCCTGCAGGGTAGGGGCACCCCTGCCTGGTGGCACCCAGTCAAGTCTGATCACTCCCCAAACCAGGGAGAGACCTGATCACGTGTAAAGCACAATAAACACGCCCGCCAGCTGCTCTCTGCGCGCCCAGCAGTGAGCCTGCGGGGGAACGTGAGCCAGAGACGGGAGCGAAATACCTTTGGAGCCAATCGGGCCGATCTTCCCGTGGCGCCCCACGCCGCCTTTCTGTCCTTTGTCGCCCACGTCTCCTGCGGAAACAACGAGATCACGGTTGGCCAAGGTACGGGTAGCGCGTAAGGGTAACGCGTAGGCATGCCATCTGCCGGAACACACACGCACGCACAGCCACGCACGCGCACACAGCCACGCACGCGCATGAGGAGGCCGGACACGTAGCCGTTCTTAATCTCTCCAAGGTCGTGGGGTCAACTGACCCCGGAAGGTTCCTCATGTCACCTGCTGAGTTATTTCCCTCCCCTACGCCTTGCACTCTACAGAACAGCGGGGGCCTCCGCGCACACCCCGACGTCCTCCACTCAACCAAGCCTCAGACCGAGCACTCCAGCCGGCAGGCAAGTCCTACCCCTGTGACGTTGCCCCAGCTCAGACCAGGTCAAGGTCACAGGACAGAGCACAGGCTGAGGGCTGACCCACAGTGGAGGTGGAAACACGCCGCCCAGAGTCACCCGTCCAACACGCCCCTAGTCCACCAGGGCCGGCTCAGATCTGCACAAGGAGGAGAGGTCTGGGGCAGAGCGGGTGCCTGGACGCTCTCCTGTTTATTACAGGAGCAGTTCATTGCACAGGCCGGGTTCCCGGGTTCAGGTCCCTGCTCACGCCACAAGGCGAGCTCCTGCCCCAGATACCATGTGCCCTGCGTGACGCTGGGGACACAAAAGAGACGGAGCTCAGCGTCTGCTGGAGGAGGCGGCTCTAAGCTCGGTAACGAGTGCTGTAACAGGAGAGGCATGGGGGTCTCTCGAGGTGGTTCAGCTGGTTTTCACACTGTTTCCTCACTGTCCAGCAGGGTCCGCTGGGACAGTTGCCATGGCCTCCTTAGGGGACGTGCATATCTGCTAAATTAGATTAAACCTGGGCTCCACCAGCAGCCCCATGAAGACCCACGCCCAGAGCAGCTGGAGGTCTCGGAGACCACCTGCCCGACCACAGCTGCAGATGGGAGGGCAGACACACAGAGTCAAGGGACTTGCGCCCACAGTGCGGATCCGGGCGGATGGTTCCCAGCACGAGGGCCCCACTGCAGAGGGGCGGGGCGCTGGAGCCTGGGGAGCGACCTCCTGCCTGGGGAACGCACTGCCTCACTCAGAAGACCCACACCGCAGGGGAGCCTGGGCCACATTGGGGTAGGTCGAGTGTGAGCGCGGGCCCATCAACTGGAGTCTGCTGTTTGCCAAGAAGATTCCAACTAGCAAAGGTGAGGACAGAGTGTGGGCCTCCGACAACCTGAGGTTTGCTTCTCCCTGAAACCCCTGCAGCGGGTGCTCAGAACAACACCTGCCCACCCCTCCGCTCCCCCGAGACAGCCCCTACCACTCCGAGCAGACAGGAGAGGGTGAGGGGCTGGCGGGAGGGCCTGGAGGGAAGCGCCTCCATCAGGAGCAATCCGGTGAAGGGCTTCCTCCCCCGCTCCCCCCCCCACACACACACAACCTCCCAGCTCAGCAGTCCATCGAGTCATGACTCGGTTCCTCTGCTGGAGGATGCAGTCAGGGTCTAGCACACATCCTGCGGTTGTCAATAAGTCAGAACCTGAGGGTGACTGCGGAGCCCCTGGCGTTCAGCCATCTGTGAGCTGCACAGCCAAACTTCACTAATCGGAGGAGTGTGGGACGTGGTCCCTGCTGCAGGGAGCTCTGAGAATCCAGGTACAGATACAGACAATCAGACACTAGCGGCTCAAGGGGCAGGCGATGGAGGCGGGCCTGGGGCCCCAGGCCAAGGGGAGCGAAGGCGCTGTGGGTCTGCAGACCCGGGGAGAGGCCCCGTGGGCTTGTCACCACAGATGGCTGGACCCACCCCAGGGGGGACTGCACAGGTCTGGGAGGGGTGTCCCCACAAGCTCCCAGGTGATGCAGACGCTGGTCTGCATCCTGGTCCCAGAGCCAGGCTTGGGGACCCCTGAGGCTTTGGGGGCGCGAGAAGGCTGGAGGTGCAGGAGGCCGCCTGTGCAAGCCAAGGCTGGGGGCCAGGGGCCAGCCAGCCCTGCATCTGGGCCCTCAAAGTCGACTCTCCAAACAATGTGATAGTAACGTCCTCCTTGTGGTCTGAGACGCTGGGCACCTGGCGCTGCCCGCCTGCCCCTGAGGAGCCGTGTGCAGGGTGCTCAGGACTTGGGCCCTGGCCCTGACGGGACTCCCCTTGTCATTGGACCCCACCTGGACCCACACAGACACACAGAGCCTTGGGGCCGCCAGCTCACACACCAGAATCTACATTTTAACACGCCCCAGAGTGACTCCGGGGCCTGCTCCCAGCCTGGTGGCGTCACAGAGAGCCCTGTGCAGAAGGCCGGGCCCTGGGGGAAGCGGGGCCCCAAGCGAGTGGTCGCCCTAGCCAGCATGACCAGCACCCTGCCCTACACAGTTCCCACACACCACCTGGGGGTGCTGCTGCGGGCAGTGTTGGTGCTGGGCAACTAATGTGCACACACACACGGGTAACGCACACACGTCTATATTACACACAGTACATGTGTGTACACACGTGTATACTAATACACATGCATTCACGTGAATGTGCACGTATACATGCCTGCGCATGTATGTGTGTGGTACAGACATGTGTACACACGTCGACACTCACACAGACACGCACACACGCATGAGCAACACACTCAACACATAAACACACAGCCTGCAGCCCTGTCGTCCTCGCTGCGCTTGGGCTGGAACCGGGAGCAGGAGCCCAGCAGGCCCCGCAGTGACCCTGCGCGCGCGAGGCCTTTGGGGGTGGGCTGCCGCTCCTCAAGGAATATTCTCTTTAGGGGTTTTGCTGGAGAAGAAAGAGGCGAGAACCACTGGGGCCCCTGCGTACCCACACGAGCTCTGCTTGAGGGGGACCCACAGTCAACCGGAAGCAGCAGAAAAGCCGGGTGGCTGCCAACCCGGGGGACTGGGCGCAGCAAGAGCCCGCTGCCTTCATCCTGCCTCCTCTCAAGTCCTCTAGGACAAAAAGCAAACTTCCCCGCTCTGGGAGCACACTGGACACACTCAGACCCTGTCCTTCCACGCCTCCCGGGGAGCCCATCCCCTCCGCTAATGAGACAGGCACTGTGCACACTGTCCTCTGGACACGCACGGGGGACGGGGCTCGCAGCGGGCTGGCGATTCTCATTAATTTTAATGAAGATTTCACACGGTCCTTTCAAGAGGAGACAGGGCAGAAAGAGCTCTTGGCAGCCCACTTCCTCAGCGATTTTTAAGGGGATGACGCACGCGTTCCAGCATCAGGGTCGGGATCACCCTCTACCCTCCTGGGCCTGGAGGGGCCCCAGCTCCTGCACTCAGGGGCCGGCGGGCAGCCTCTTAGCTGTGTGTCTGGGGGCTTGAGACGACATGCGTTTAGCAGGTGGTGTCAGCACGCGCAGCTCCTGCGGAGTGGGGGCAGGACTCCTGATCCAATGAAGGACTCCAACAGCGGTGGGCGGGGCGCAGGGGATCTGCTGCTCAGAAGGGAAGGGCTGTCTTTGTTCTTCCAGAAAAGCCAGCTGGCAGCTTGCAGGCACTTTCTGCTGCAGCTGCTTTGAGTTCCCAGCAGGGGGGCTGCTCCGTGTGTGACCAGAGGGCATCCCCCACCAACACATGGCATGCCAGCCAAAGCGGGAGGCCCCCGCCTGCAGCAGCCCTGGCACTCCGTGGAAGCTGGGCTGAGAAGGGCGCCAGGGGCAGGGTGCCGCGGTCCCACCCACACTACCCCCTGGCACCAGCCGCCAGTCTTACCCACCTCGGCTGCCCCCCAAACCAAAGCTGAAGCTGCATAAGCCCAACTGGTCCCCCTGGTTGGAGGGGCATCTTAGGGCAGAGCATCTGCCTGGCGGGCAGCAGGGGGAACCCAGCCTAGCGTGGCCAGATGCCTGGGCCACAGACCACCCCGGCCCCACCCCCTGCCAGAACCTGGGGAGGGCTGGGTCTCCACACAGTCACCCAGGCCCTCAGACAAGCCACCCACAGATTTCAGATGCATTCCTTCCAGATGTTTCCCAGACAACTGACCGAGGGCCTTCCAAGGGCCGGGTCCTTGATGGGATGGGAAGACTCCAGTCAGGAGCCAGCAGAGAAGGGCAGGGAGGGGTCCCCCGGGGAAAATGGTGCAAAACCAGGGAGGCTGGATGCCCGTGGGACATTCTGGACATCTGCAGGGAATCCCTCACACTTTCTCAGCAACTAACAAAAAAGTTCGTGGTCGGAAAACTAGGATCTCACATGCTTACGGGGCAACTAAGTCTGCGGGCCAAACTAGAGACTCGCGTGCTGCAACGAGAGCTCCCGCACGCCCCAGCCAAGGCCTGGCGCGGCCAGAGAAGGAAATACGTCTTTTTAAAAAGCACGCTGGTGTGGCCTCTCCCTGCTGCCAGGCTGGCGGCTCTCGGAGGCAGTGAGGTGATGGCGGATGGCCTCCTTTTGCTTCAATAAGAAAGAAAGGGTGAACAGATTTGACCCTTTTGAACGGCCATATCCACTCAAATTTCAGACACCACCAGCATTTCGATCTACAATTACATGCCTGGAATTTATCTTCAAGCTCCACTCATGCACATTAAGAATGACATTTGAAGATGACTCACCGTAGCAAGGCCCTAAGAAACTGCAAACCTGCAGTAATAGGAGACCCATCAGCTAAAGCTCGGACACCGGGCCATCAGGAGGGAGCGAGCAAACCCGCGTGTCCTCCTGGGGACAGATCTCCAAGTACACGGACAAGCGGAAAGAACAAACGCACGACAGCACATACATTTTGCAGCTGTTCCTACCGAAGCAGGGAAGAACAGAGCTCACCGGGCCACTGCAAAACAGCTCTGCGAAGACGAGGAACCCTGACAGCTGGTCAGAGGGGACGGTGGCTGGTGGGGAAGGAAGGAGGCTAGTCCCTGGGAATGAATATGCGTTTTGAACTTTGAGTCAGGAGCATAGTTGGTTTATTTTTGAATTAATTTGTTCCAAGTAAAGGGAGAATAAATGAAAACCAGCTCCTGGGCTTGACAGAGGGGTGGTGGTGACAGAGATGCTCTAGGTCTTGGTGGGACCAGGGTTTCACAGGCCAAAGTCAAGAGGCGCATCCCAAAGACAGACGCTGGGCAAATCACACCTCGAAGAGTGAGCAGACAGGGCGTGGGCTGCCAGACGCAACAGCCTTTCCCGTGCGGCTGCACCTGCTCCTGACGCCAGTGTTGAGAGCTTGGCTGGGGACGGGCCAGAGCACCTCAGGGCGTGGTCTCCCAGGCCAGAGTCCCAGCGCTGACCGAGCACGCAGCACACTGCTTTTGAGGACTTTGCAAATTTTAAAGCAGCAGTAAGTGAACCCTAAAGGGGACACTGGCTGACATCGCCCTGCACCGTGTAGCTGCTTCCCTGTGAACCTCAGCACCAGCCCAGGAGGCAGGCTGCACGACACCGTTTTACTAAGAGGGAACAGGTTCAAAGTGACTTCCGTTCTTGGGTTTCAGAACCCCCCAAAAAATGACTAGGGTCCATCAGCCATAAACGGGAGGCCACAGAGTGCCCCCCCACCGTGGCCCACCCAAATCTGTGCCCTCTCTCCCCTGCACACCGATGTAACTGCTTCCATCACTGTCTGCACACCCTCATAATTGCACCTGCGTGTAACGATCACTGGGCACGAGGGCCAGCCAGGGCCGAGCTCCACACCCTGAGCCGTCCCGCACTGTGCGCCTCCCAGGAGGCACTGTGTTTCTTGGCGCCAGGCAGGCAGGACCGGGAGCACTGTTTACAGAGCACTCTGGGCACCTGCTCACTCACACCCTCCACCCTCTTCTCCCCCAGCAGCGCCCCCGGGGCCCAGGGGCGGCAGGTACCTTTCTCTCCCGTGGGGCCGACTCTTCCAGGCCGTCCTGGGGCACCTTTGTCCCCCTTCTCACCAGCATCCCCTGCGGAAGAAGCCACAGGCCGTTAGGACCTCACACCAAGTGCTGGGCCCCAGCCTCTGTGCAGAGGGGGCAACCAGAGAGAGCTGCTCCAAGTCTGTGCCTCCAGACGGGGCCCCGATCTCCCTCTTGCCCAGTCCCTAGGGGCTTCACCCCTGCTTCCCAACCCCCTCCCAGCTGGTCTCCCTCCCCGGTCTGCTCGCTCTGCGTCCTCGCCCACCCTCTCCCTGCAGCAATGCACCGGCCCCTCTCCAGACAACCCTCAGGGCTGGCACCCCGTCCTTCCACTGGCTCTGTTTCATTTATTTTGTTCAAAACTGAAACGGGGAAATGGGCTGTCTGTTGAGTCTCCCGGGTACCACATATTTGGCACGTCCCAAATCGACCCCAGGGTTTCCCCCAGAATTGAGTCTCTTCTGTGGACTCTCCTGCCGTTCAGACATAGACTCGCACAGACGCCAAGCCCCAGGCCCTGAGTCACTTCTGGTTTTCCATCCCCCTCGCCAAGGCTAGCGAGCTACAGTCCATGGGGTCGCAAAGAGAGAGAAGTCGCTCAGTCCTGTCTGAGTCTTTGCAACTCCATGGACTGTAGCTGAGCAGGCTCCTCCATCCATGGGATTCTCCAGGCAAGAATACTGGAGTGGGTTGCCACTTTCTTCTTCAGGGAATCTTCCTGATCCAGGGATCAAACCTGGGTCTCCCGCACTGCAGGCAGACTCTTTACCCTCTGAGCCAAAGACGACGCAGCTGAGCCAGTGAGCATCCGCCGACTGGGCACAGGCCCGCCAGCTCCCCCAGTCTCCCTCTGGGGCCCACACGCTCAGCCGTGTGTCTGCAGCTCTGGGGGCGCGTGGACCACGAGCCTGCCCTCACGCAGCTCGGAACAGGGGACAGGTTGTAGAGAACCCTGCCAGAGCAGGTCAGGGTGTGGCGGGAGCGAGGGGGTGAGTCCTGTCAGAACATCCAGGCCTCCCCCTGCCCGCCCTGGTCTCCGCTCCAGAACAACCTCCCTAAAACACAGAGCCCGTTAGGACACCTCCCTTGGTTGGAGATTCAAAACCACCGACAGCCAAATGTCCCTAAAAATAATGTCCCGTCTCTCAGTCTCATAAGCCTGCACACAGAGCCCAGGAGTCTCATAAGCCTGCGCACGGAGCCCAGGTCTTTCTCACACACTGCTTCCACCTGGAGGGGCTTCATCTCATCATCAGAGCCCCCAGGAGGCTGTGCTTCACCCCCTCGCCCCCCGCAAGGTCTCCCTTCTCTGGAGATGGGGAGCTTGTGCTCACTGCGGTCACCATGCCTCACGCAGCCCCCGCTGCCCCGGCTCCCAGGAGTGGCTGTGGCTGACGCGCCTTCCCCGGGTGCACAGGTCCGAGTGCACCTCCGCCCTGCGTGAACACCCCCCGTGCACCCTCACTGGGTGGCTGGCTCCTCCGAGAGATTACCGACTCCCCAGTGACTTTCCCCAAACCAATCATCTGGCCCGAAATGGGAGGAGATGAGCAAAGTGAGCGCCAAGGAGACCGGAAGGCAGGGGTCGTGTCACCGTGGCGGCGGCTCCGGGGCCACTACTTGGGGCGACCCACACGTGCAGCACGCACATGGGCCCTTGAATCTCAGGGTAGTTCTCGGGATTTATTATTATCTTTTAAAAAGGAATGGCACCCCACTCCAGTCCTCTTGCCTGGAAAATCCCATGGACAGAGGAGCCTAGTAGGCTACAGTCCATTGGGTCGCAAAGAGGCAAAGAGTCAGACACGACTGAGCAACTCCACTTTCTTCCTCTTTAAAAAGGAAGGAAAGCATTGCAGCAAAGGGGCTGGGAGAAGCGCTGAGAGTCCGGCCTGAAGCGCCAGCTAACAGGCGCCAGGAACGGCAGACCCTGCAGGGCCGCGGCATCGCGGTGGAGAAGAAGGAACGACCCAGGAGGCAGGACTCGGGGGCAGCCGGAACCTGCTCTGAAATGAGACCGGAGGAGCCCCGCAAAGGTGAGAGGGAACGGGAGCAGATGGCAGTGAAGAAGCACCAACTAGGGACCTTACCGAGTCGAGAGTTGAAGAAAAAACCCACAGATCCCCACACCCACCACACAGGAATTCCAGAAAAGGGGAACAGAGGTTTGAGCCTTCATAGCTGTGATTTTCCAGCTCTGGGGAAATTCATGAAGGGTGTGATGTGCGCGCCCACAGAGCAGCAGCAGAAAAAAATGGGGGAAACAACTCAGACGTGCTAGAGTGACACACGCGACGTCCGGAGTAAAGGGAAAATTCTGCACGCAACACAAGCAAAAGGAATTTTTAAAGCCTGCGTGCACATGAGTCGGAATTAGACAGACGCAGCATCCCCAGTAGCGACATGGGCTACGAGAATAAAATGAGGCAGGTTTTCAACAAAAGGCCGTAATTTAATTTCTCACGGAAGCCTGCTGAAGTAGGCAGATGCACCCAGGCAGGAGTGGGGGGAGAGGACCACCTGGGTGGGTGAGGAGCGGCGAGCCGGGGGATCTAGGCTGGCAGGCAGGGAGCCCGGAGCAGCTGGCGCTGGGACCAGATGCCCTGCCAGGCTGCGGGAGGGAAGCGCCCACCAGGGCACCCTCTGCATCACAGGAGGGCAGTGAGGAGAGTGTGTCCGCGTTTCTGAGAGCACCTGGGGAGCCCGGACCTCACGGGGGTCTCAACAATCCTGGAGAAGTAGCACCAGCCAACCCAGCAGGCTCTCTTTCCTCGGTTAAGATGGACTCTGAGAGCTCACACCCTGCTTCACTCATCTCCATAGCATCACCACCTCGACCCCGCCCCACACCACCCCATGTGATACGGGAACCGTGTCCACTTCACAGATGAAGACAGGCCAGAGACAGGCCGCGCCTCCCGGCACCACCAAGCCCCGGGGAGAGGACAGGCGGCCAAGCCCCTCCTCGGGGAAAGAAAGCCGTCAGGACCGCACCCGTCACACCACCTCCTGCCCTGCATCCACCCACTTCCACGGGCCCGTCTCCGAGGATAAGCAGGGGTTGGGAGTAAGGATCCAAAGTCAGCAAGAGCCTGAAGAGCCCCGAACGTCACCTCGTGTCCCCAGACTCTCCTTGCTGAGAGAGGAACAGGAATAAGACGTCACCCGACACAGTTAAGGCTTCCTGAGGAGCGGGATCCATGGGACGGCTTTCTTTTTCTAATTAATTTAACTGTAGGGTAATTACTTTACAATATCGTGGTGATCTCTGCCGCACATCAATGTGACTCAGCCACGGGTACACAAGTGTTCCCCCCCAATCCTGAACCCCCTTCCCACCTCCCTCCCCGGAGGGAGTCTAGGCAGAAACCCCCTCCCTGCCCGTCTCCCGAGGCTCTGTGTCTTTGACCCATGACTCTCTGGCTCCAGGCCCTTCAGGCCTCCCTCAGCGCTGATGGAGGCCCCAGCCTTCCTCGAGGTCCTGCTGTGGGGCGTCCAGAACCTGGAGTCCGCGAGCCTCCTCATCCCGAGCCATGTAGACTGTCTTGCCTGGCTCCCTCATCTGTGACGAAGAGGGGATGACTTGTGTGCTGGGGGCGCTGGAGACTCACCCTCTCCCCTTCACCCTGGGAGGCAGCCCAGACCCCGAGACTCAGCGACAGGAAAGCTCCTGGCTACCTGCCCTGTGACCTTGACCTTGGCCTCCTCCTTGCAGATGCCCCAGAGGCGCTTCCAGGAGCACAGGAGGTTTCCAAGCCCTATTGATGTTTGGCGGGACTTGAACTCATGGTTTCTGCTGTTTGAGGGCATAGAGCCTGCGCTCCTGGGGGGCTGGGGGTGCTCGCTGGAGACTGTCTTCCTGACCCCTCCCGCGCACACGTTACACGCATCTGGCAACGCGCACACGCCCGGGAGCGCAGGAGCCTTTCCCCACAGCCGGGTTTCTGTCGGGCGCTGAGCTGGGGCCTATTTGCTACATCAGGTTCTGAATGACGGATATTCATAGTGTCTCGACCAGCAGAGGCTGACTCTCCGCTGTCTTGCTCATTTCCCGCGGCCGTGTGCATATGTCCTCCGGCCTCGTGGCCTAGCGGAAGGAAAGACCACGTGTCCTTGCATACGGCTCGCCGCGCACCTGCGCACCTCGCGGACTGTGCGCGAGCTCCCCCG
>SJYC01107622.1:0-34307 GCA_006408675.1 Madoqua kirkii | reverse complement strand
GCCCCTCCCAGCTGGTCTCCCTCCCCGGTCTGCTCGCTCTGCGTCCTCGCCCACCCTCTCCCTGCAGCAATGCACCGGCCCCTCTCCAGACAACCCTCAGGGCTGGCACCCCGTCCTTCCACTGGCTCTGTTTCATTTATTTTGTTCAAAACTGAAACGGGGAAATGGGCTGTCTGTTGAGTCTCCCGGGTACCACATATTTGGCACGTCCCAAATCGACCCCAGGGTTTCCCCCAGAATTGAGTCTCTTCTGTGGACTCTCCTGCCGTTCAGACATAGACTCGCACAGACGCCAAGCCCCAGGCCCTGAGTCACTTCTGGTTTTCCATCCCCCTCGCCAAGGCTAGCGAGCTACAGTCCATGGGGTCGCAAAGAGAGAGAAGTCGCTCAGTCCTGTCTGAGTCTTTGCAACTCCATGGACTGTAGCTGAGCAGGCTCCTCCATCCATGGGATTCTCCAGGCAAGAATACTGGAGTGGGTTGCCACTTTCTTCTTCAGGGAATCTTCCTGATCCAGGGATCAAACCTGGGTCTCCCGCACTGCAGGCAGACTCTTTACCCTCTGAGCCAAAGACGACGCAGCTGAGCCAGTGAGCATCCGCCGACTGGGCACAGGCCCGCCAGCTCCCCCGGTCTCCCTCTGGGGCCCACACGCTCAGCCGTGTGTCTGCAGCTCTGGGGGCGCGTGGACCACGAGCCTGCCCTCACGCAGCTCGGAACAGGGGACAGGTTGTAGAGAACCCTGCCAGAGCAGGTCAGGGTGTGGCGGGAGCGAGGGGGTGAGTCCTGTCAGAACATCCAGGCCTCCCCCTGCCCGCCCTGGTCTCCGCTCCAGAACAACCTCCCTAAAACACAGAGCCCGTTAGGACACCTCCCTTGGTTGGAGATTCAAAACCACCGACAGCCAAATGTCCCTAAAAATAATGTCCCGTCTCTCAGTCTCATAAGCCTGCACACAGAGCCCAGGAGTCTCATAAGCCTGCGCACGGAGCCCAGGTCTTTCTCACACACTGCTTCCACCTGGAGGGGCTTCATCTCATCATCAGAGCCCCCAGGAGGCTGTGCTTCACCCCCTCGCCCCCCGCAAGGTCTCCCTTCTCTGGAGATGGGGAGCTTGTGCTCACTGCGGTCACCATGCCTCACGCAGCCCCCGCTGCCCCGGCTCCCAGGAGTGGCTGTGGCTGACGCGCCTTCCCCGGGTGCACAGGTCCGAGTGCACCTCCGCCCTGCGTGAACACCCCCCGTGCACCCTCACTGGGTGGCTGGCTCCTCCGAGAGATTACCGACTCCCCAGTGACTTTCCCCAAACCAATCATCTGGCCCGAAATGGGAGGAGATGAGCAAAGTGAGCGCCAAGGAGACCGGAAGGCAGGGGTCGTGTCACCGTGGCGGCGGCTCCGGGGCCACTACTTGGGGCGACCCACACGTGCAGCACGCACATGGGCCCTTGAATCTCAGGGTAGTTCTCGGGATTTATTATTATCTTTTAAAAAGGAATGGCACCCCACTCCAGTCCTCTTGCCTGGAAAATCCCATGGACAGAGGAGCCTGGTAGGCTACAGTCCATTGGGTCGCAAAGAGGCAAAGAGTCAGACACGACTGAGCAACTCCACTTTCTTCCTCTTTAAAAAGGAAGGAAAGCATTGCAGCAAAGGGGCTGGGAGAAGCGCTGAGAGTCCGGCCTGAAGCGCCAGCTAACAGGCGCCAGGAACGGCAGACCCTGCAGGGCCGCGGCATCGCGGTGGAGAAGAAGGAACGACCCAGGAGGCAGGACTCGGGGGCAGCCGGAACCTGCTCTGAAATGAGACCGGAGGAGCCCCGCAAAGGTGAGAGGGAACGGGAGCAGATGGCAGTGAAGAAGCACCAACTAGGGACCTTCTGCATCAGGTGAACTTCCAAAGCCAGGTACTCTACAGACAGGGCTTTCCAGGTATCACTAGTGGGAAAGAAGCCGCCTGCAGTGCAGGAGACGCGGGCTCCACCCCTGGGTCGGGAGGATGCCCTGGAGGAGGGCATGGCCACCCACCCGAGTATTCTTGCCTAGAGAAGCCCACGGACAGAGGAGCCTGGAGGGCGACAGTCATGGGGGTCGCAAAGAGTGGGACACGACTGAAGCGGCTTCACACACACAGACAGGCTTGAGCAACTCCACTTTCTTCCTCTTTAAAAAGGAAGGAAAGCATTGCAGCAAAGGGGCTGGGAGAAGCGCTGAGAGTCCGGCCTGAAGCGCCAGCTAACAGGCGCCAGGAACGGCAGACCCTGCAGGGCCGCGGCATCGCGGTGGAGAAGAAGGAACGACCCAGGAGGCAGGACTCGGGGGCAGCCGGAACCTGCTCTGAAATGAGACCGGAGGAGCCCCGCAAAGGTGAGAGGGAACGGGAGCAGATGGCAGTGAAGAAGCACCAACTAGGGACCTTACCGAGTCGAGAGTTGAAGAAAAAACCCACAGATCCCCACACCCACCACACAGGAATTCCAGAAAAGGGGAACAGAGGTTTGAGCCTTCATAGCTGTGATTTTCCAGCTCTGGGGAAATTCATGAAGGGTGTGATGTGCGCGCCCACAGAGCAGCAGCAGAAAAAAATGGGGGAAACAACTCAGACGTGCTAGAGTGACACACGCGACGTCCGGAGTAAAGGGAAAATTCTGCACGCAACACAAGCAAAAGGAATTTTTAAAGCCTGCGTGCACATGAGTCGGAATTAGACAGACGCAGCATCCCCAGTAGCGACATGGGCTACGAGAATAAAATGAGGCAGGTTTTCAACAAAAGGCCGTAATTTAATTTCTCACGGAAGCCTGCTGAAGTAGGCAGATGCACCCAGGCAGGAGTGGGGGGAGAGGACCACCTGGGTGGGTGAGGAGCGGCGAGCCGGGGGATCTAGGCTGGCAGGCAGGGAGCCCGGAGCAGCTGGCGCTGGGACCAGATGCCCTGCCAGGCTGCGGGAGGGAAGCGCCCACCAGGGCACCCTCTGCATCACAGGAGGGCAGTGAGGAGAGTGTGTCCGCGTTTCTGAGAGCACCTGGGGAGCCCGGACCTCACGGGGGTCTCAACAATCCTGGAGAAGTAGCACCAGCCAACCCAGCAGGCTCTCTTTCCTCGGTTAAGATGGACTCTGAGAGCTCACACCCTGCTTCACTCATCTCCATAGCATCACCACCTCGCCCCCCGCCCCACACCGCCCCATGTGATACGGGAACCGTGTCCACTTCACGGATGAAGACAGGCCAGAGACAGGCCACGCCTCCCGGCACCACCAAGCCCCGGGGAGAGGACAGGCGGCCAAGCCCCTCCTCGGGGAAAGAAAGCCGTCAGGACCGCACCCGTCACACCACCTCCTGCCCTGCATCCACCCACTTCCACGGGCCCGTCTCCGAGGATAAGCAGGGGTTGGGAGTAAGGATCCAAAGTCAGCAAGAGCCTGAAGAGCCCCGAACGTCACCTCGTGTCCCCAGACTCTCCTTGCTGAGACAGGAACAGGAATAAGACGTCACCCGACACAGTTAAGGCTTCCTGAGGAGCGGGATCCATGGGACGGCTTTCTTTTTCTAATTAATTTAACTGTAGGGTAATTACTTTACAATATCGTGGTGATCTCTGCCGCACATCAATGTGACTCAGCCACGGGTACACAAGTGTTCCCCCCCAATCCTGAACCCCCTTCCCACCTCCCTCCCCGGAGGGAGTCTAGGCAGAAACCCCCTCCCTGCCCGTCTCCCGAGGCTCTGTGTCTTTGACCCATGACTCTCTGGCTCCAGGCCCTTCAGGCCTCCCTCAGCGCTGATGGAGGCCCCAGCCTTCCTCGAGGTCCTGCTGTGGGGCGTCCAGAACCTGGAGTCCGCGAGCCTCCTCATCCCGAGCCATGTAGACTGTCTTGCCTGGCTCCCTCATCTGTGACGAAGAGGGGATGACTTGTGTGCTGGGGGCGCTGGAGACTCACCCTCTCCCCTTCACCCTGGGAGGCAGCCCAGACCCCGAGACTCAGCGACAGGAAAGCTCCTGGCTACCTGCCCTGTGACCTTGACCTTGGCCTCCTCCTTGCAGATGCCCCAGAGGCGCTTCCAGGAGCACAGGAGGTTTCCAAGCCCTATTGATGTTTGGCGGGACTTGAACTCATGGTTTCTGCTGTTTGAGGGCATAGAGCCTGCGCTCCTGGGGGGCTGGGGGTGCTCGCTGGAGACTGTCTTCCTGACCCCTCCCGCGCACACGTTACACGCATCTGGCAACGCGCACACGCCCGGGAGCGCAGGAGCCTTTCCCCACGCCGGGTTTCTGTCGGGCGCTGAGCTGGGGCCTATTTGCTACATCAGGTTCTGAATGACGGATATTCATAGTGTCTCGACCAGCAGAGGCTGACTCTCCGCTGTCTTGCTCATTTCCCGCGGCCGTGTGCATATGTCCTCCGGCCTCGTGGCCTAGCGGAAGGAAAGACCACGTGTCCTTGCATAGGGCTCGCCGCGCGCCTGCGCACCTCGCGGACTGTGCGCGAGCTCCCCCGCCTAGACGCACTCAGGGAGACTCTCCACCGGAGCGGGAAGGCGCGCCCTTCCCGTCCCGTCGGGACGTGCATTGCCATGCTGAGTCCACAGCCTCCGAGGGAGGACCACAGCGGCTTGGCTCTCACCACACCTGCTGCAAATGCCGAGTCTGCGGGCAGACCTCCCCAGGCCAAGCTCAGGCAGAGGTGCCCTAGCAACGGAAGGAAGGGGCCGGGAGACCGCAGGAGAAGAGGGTACCGGCCCGGAGCAACATTTCCAAGCGAAATTCCCACGTGCGTGTGCAAGTCACCTAACTGGTTTTATCAGCCTTCCTCCAATCAGTTTTTTCTGTGGTCACGTCTGGATGTGAGAGCTGGACTATAGAGAAAGCTGAGCGCCGAAGAATCGATGCTTTTTGAACTGTGGTGTTGGAGGAGACTGTTGAGAGTCCGTTGGACTGCAAAGAGATCCAACCAGTCCATCCTAAAGGAGATCAGTCCTGGGTGTTCATTAGAAGGACTGACGTTGAAGCTGAAACTCCAGTACTTTGGCCACCTGATGTGAAGAGCTGACTCATTGGAAAAGACCCTGATGCTGGGAGGGAGTGGGGGCATGAGGAGAAGGGGACGACAGAGGATGCGGTGGTTGGATGGCATCACCGATTCAATGGAGATGAGCTTGGGTAAACTCCGGGAGTTGGTGATGGACAGGGAGGCCTGGTGTGCTGCGATTCATGGGGTCACAAAAAGTCGGACACGACTGAGCGACTGAACTGAACTGAACCGATCAATTGGATAAAACCTTCAGAATAACGATGCCCTTTTAAAATCTCTGAGTGGCAGGCTCGCTAATGCACACCAGTGCTCTCCTCCCTGCAGCCTCATTGTCCAGCCGTAATGGAAAGGGCTCTTACTCTGAGTGCAGAGAGCCTGCTGTTTTGGGTCTGCAAACGGACCTCACCTTGAGCGCAGTGCCAGCCAGGGGAAGGCTGCCTGGGGTCGTGCGAGAAGGACCTGAAGCCCCTGTAACTCAGTGGAGGAGGCGTCCGCATGGGACGGCGGAGGGGCAGCGCTTAAGACCCCCTGTGCCTCCAGGCCCTTCTGTAAGGGGACGGCCCCGGCTCGTCCTCGTGGGCCCGCCCGGCCTTTGTCTAAGGGAGAAGCGGAGGCCACGCACCTCCTTTTCACCTTAAGAGCAGGACCCGTATTGTTTTCACTTCCATCCCCACCGGCCAAGGCCGTTCCTGACACGCGTGCGGTCCTCAGACCTTTCACAGGCTCTGTGGGCACATTCCGGGCAGGTGTGGCCGGCGGAGCCCTCATCCCCTCCCTGGCTCCCTGAGTAGCTGGAGCACCCAGTGGTTCGGGAGCCACTTGGAGAGGGCAGGGGGCGGCAGGCGTCCCTGTGCCCTGAAGCTGGGTGTGACGCTGATGCCCTTCACACCAAGCGCTGAAGAAGTCCCAGCCCCTCCACGACCCTGAGCTTCATGGAAGGGCCTGGGGTCAGAAGGGCCTCTCTCTGCTCCTGGGGCCTCCTGCTGTCTGCAGCCGAGGAGCGTCCCAGAGCACCTTCGAGGTCAGAGATGGAGCTGTGGGCCGGGGATGCAGGCGGTGAGGGCCAGCTGAGCCTGCGCCCCCTCTCCCCTGCTGCAGGGGCCCACGTCTGGGGGCTGGGCCCTGCCGTGATGTGGAGCCTCACTCTGCAGGGGTCATGCATGCGCGTGGACCTGAGCGTCTCTCCTCCACCCTGGACACTGACTCCCTCCTCGCCTCCGGTCAGCACCTTCTCAGCCCAGAAGGCTCTCACGCGGCCCCGCCGTTCTGAGTCAGAACACACCGCAGAGAGTAACCAGGCGAGATGTGGGCAGGTTCGTCAGCGTGACTCTGCAGCCGGTTCCCAAGGAGCCTGCAGAATCCACCATCACAAAGCCCGCCCTGAATAGCTGCTGCAGCTTCTGTCTGCGCTATCCCTCAGCAAAGCTGGATATCTAAGAGAGAACCGACTGCCCAGATTTCCAAGGGCTTTCGTAAACATACTAGGAAGTTTCTCCACTGGAATTGCCGATTTGATGTTGACAGACTAGCATGAAACTAGACGTGTGAGACGAGGCTGCCCCTGAGATCCGGGATCCAGACCGCACGCTGAGTGACAGCGTGTGGCCCACGGCCCTAGACATCCCGCGGCACCGCTTGGAGCCTGTCTGACCGCCTGCTGGCAGGTGAACCTTGGCGAGCAGGGTCCCGGCAGATTCACCGACACGCCCACTGTGCGGAAGATCTCGCATCGCGTTTGCTCACTGCACCCGCCCAGCCTGTGCGTGTGGGAGGGGCGGGGGGGACAGCCGGTCAGCTCTCTGCAACTGGCCTTCGCCTGGCAGTTCAGGGGCTCATCACTGGCTGCAGCGCGGTGCTAGGTGGTGAGAGACCACTGCTGAAGGAAGCGACCAGTCCCTGGGGCAGCTACCGGTGGGGAGAAAGCCTTGTGGGGCCTGTGGAGCATTCAGCTCAGAGACACCTCATCTGGATGAGGCAGAAATGGTCCCGAAGCAGATGGAAACAGCATCTTCTCAGAAGTGCCCTCGAGATGCGCTTGTAAACCCAGACACCTGACTCTAGATGCTGCCCCCGTTGTGCATTTAATCTGTGGACGAGGCAGAGCTGTGGACAGGCGGGCCGCGCCCTCCTGGGCTCTGTGCTCAGAAGCTCCGCTGCTGATAGGGCGGTGGGTCTCCTTCCAGCTTTTCTTCCAACTTCTGTGTATTTGTATATTTTATTGGGATTCGGAAGGGACTGTTTAAAATTGCTGACTCTTCCTACAACAATTGGTCTCTGTGTAAAACATTCTTTAGAACCCCCTCCTGGTTGCGTTTCCCAGGTTACCCGCCTGCCCACCGGCGGCCACGTGCGCGGCGCTGGGGACCGTACCTTTGAGGCCGGGAACGAGGATCTGCACGGAGCAGGCATCGTCCACCGTCTGCTGAGCGGCCCCAGCCTGGAGCACACACAGGAAGGCCAGGCCCATCAGAGGCAGAGCCCGCTTCATGGTGAGGCTGGCAGGATGCGACTCCTGGAGGGGGGACGGAGGGGGTAAACGGTGACGGGAGTTGCAAAGCCGGACAGTGAGCGACAGTGCGCAGGCGCGTGCCGGGGGCCGCGCCCCTCGTTCTGGGGCGACCCCCCCTCCCTCTCTCTCCCTGCCTCTCTCTCTGTCCCTCTCTCCCTCTCTCTCTGTCCCTCTCTCTCTCCCTCTCTCCCTCTCTCTCTCTCCCCCTGCCTCTGTCTCTTTCTCACTCGGGTGCCAACTTAAACCTCCACCCAGATGTCCCTTTGCCCAGCGGTGACGATGACCATCCTGGGAGGTGTTACTCCAGATTCTCGGCTTCTGGTTCTTTATGACCAAGGTTCAGGACACACAGAGGCGCACTCAGCGTCAAAAACCGAACGCTGGAGAGCTGCCCCTTCACACGACGGTGCCCTGACCCCAGTCTCTGGCGCCTGCCCCAGCCCCATCGCCTGCAGAGGGGCACGTCCCCCCACCTGTGAGCCCGCCCGCCCTGCCCTGAAGTCGGCTCAGCGGATTCCCGGATAGCGCAGGGCTAGTGTGCCGGCTCTCAGCCATGGGGCCCTGGTTCACACTGCGCGGTCTCACCTGCTTTACTCAAGTTTGTTTTGCTTGTTTAGTTGCTCAGTCGTGTCTGACTCTTTGTGACCCCGTTCCCCCTCCCTCTCTCTCCCTGCCTCTCTCTCTGTCCCTCTCTCCCTCTCTCTCTGTCCCTCTCTCTCTCCCTCTCTCCCTCTCTCTCTCTCCCCCTGCCTCTGTCTCTTTCTCACTCGGGTGCCAACTTAAACCTCCACCCAGATGTCCCTTTGCCCAGCGGTGACGATGACCATCCTGGGAGGTGTTACTCCAGATTCTCGGCTTCTGGTTCTTTATGACCAAGGTTCAGGACACACAGAGGCGCACTCAGCGTCAAAAACCGAACGCTGGAGAGCTGCCCCTTCACACGACGGTGCCCTGACCCCAGTCTCTGGCGCCTGCCCCAGCCCCATCGCCTGCAGAGGGGCACGTCCCCCCACCTGTGAGCCCGCCCGCCCTGCCCTGAAGTCGGCTCAGCGGATTCCCGGATAGCGCAGGGCTAGTGTGCCGGCTCTCAGCCATGGGGCCCTGGTTCACACTGCGCGGTCTCACCTGCTTTACTCAAGTTTGTTTTGCTTGTTTAGTTGCTCAGTCGTGTCTGACTCTTTGTGACCCCGTGGATTGTAGCCCACCAGGCTCCTCTGTCCATGGGATTCTCCAGGCAAGCATACTGGAGTGGCTTGCCTTTTCCTCCTCAAGGGGATCCTCCTGACCCAGGGATCGAACCTGTTTCCTGCATTGCAGGTGGACGCTAATGCTGAGCCACCAGGAGAGCCCCTAGTCAACGTTTGTGCTCCAGGAAGCATGCGCATTATGCTGCTGCAGGCATCTGTGGCTGATCTGCCACCTCCTTACATCACGAGAAGGCATCTCAACAGGAGGGCTGGGGCGGGGAGAGAGGGAACCTCCACTCTGGCGGCAGATTGCTTGTGCTCAGATCGAGGGACACCAGCTTATTGGTGTTTGTGGGATGCAGGCCATGTTCAGATTGTTTTAATCCAAAGTGTACGTGAGAATATCCTCTCCAGCTAGAAACAACTGCGTCAGGAGACTACCAGGGTGTTTAGCAAGACCTATTGCTCTGACACTTAAAACACGCTTGCTCCTTGGAAGAAAAGCTCTGAGCAACCTAAATAGCGTATTAAAAAGCAGAGACATTACCAACAAAAGTCCATATAGTCAAAGCTATGGTTTTTCCAGTAGTCATGTATGTGAGAGTTGGACCATAAAAAAAGGCTGAGCACCAAAGAATTGATGCTTTTGAACTGTGGTGCTGGAGAAGACTCTTGAGAGTCCCTTGAACTGCAAGGAGATACAACCAGTCCATCCTAAAGGAAATCAGTCCTGAATATTCATTGGAAGGACTGATGCTGAAGGTGAAACTCCAATACTTTGGCCACCTGATGCTAAGAAATGACTCATCGGAAAAGACCCTGATGCTGGGAAAGATTGAAGGTGGGAGGAGAAGGGGACAATAGGATGAGATGGTTGGATGGCATCACCGACTCAATGGACATGAATTTGTAAACTCTGAGAGTTGGTGATGGACATTGAGGCCTGGTGTGCTGCAGTCCACGGGGTCGCAAGAGCTGGACACAACTGAGCGACTGACCACCAACAACCGCTCCAACTTGGTCTCGAGAAAGGGGAGCAGCGGGAGGAGGACCCTGAGTGGCGGACAGCCCCCTCAGCCCTTCCCTCATCCCCTGGCCCTCTGTCCACTTGTGTCTGTGCCCACCCACCCAGCAGGTCCTGCCAGCAGAAGTTGGGGTGGGCAGACCCTGGTGGGAGCCTGTTCCCCAGCCTTCAAGCTCCTTCCTGCCCTCTTAGAAGAGGAATTTTGTTTTATAAACCAGGAAGCTGCAGTTCCTCCTGGCGCCTCTTCAACAACAACACCCTTATCTCCCAGCTAGGACCCGGGAGGCCAGAGCCCGCGAGAATGGGACCCTCCCCTCCGTGAAGGAGGCAGCTCTGCGGAGGGGAAAGGAAATTCAATTTGGAACTTTTAGTAGAAATACCTAGTAAGAATGAAACAGGCAGTGAAAAAATGTGGCTCCTGCACGCCAGACACGCGATTGTGTGTTTCCATTAAACGCCCACAGCGGGCCCAGCACCTCACGGGCAGCTCGAGGGCCTGCGGAGCAGCGCGGTCCTCGGAAGCGCCGCGGGTCTCGGGGCAGACACCCCACCCCACTCGCTGTGCTGTTCCTGCGGGGACACCAGGCCTCCCCTGAGGCCGCAGCACGGCCAGCGTCACCCCAACGGCACACATCTTTCCTGTCTTCTCACCAAGACCCTCCAAGGAAGAAGAGGCCTTTTCCGTATTTCCCTCCCCAACTTTACGAGAATCATCTATGTGTTCTCCTATTCGGCATATAGGTTGTTCAAAACCGTGAATAGAATTGGGGAGCTGTGAAAGTTTGCGGTGCTGCTCTGCTCACACCCAGGGCAACACGTTTCCCATCAAACTGAAAACCCAGTTACACACCCTCGGCAGCTCCCAGATGTCCGCTTTCAGCTTCAGGACTGCGGCCCAGCTTCAGCCCGCAGGCAGGCGGCCGGGGGGATGCCCCTGCGTCGCTGCACAGCCTGGTGCTGGGCGCGGGACGAGCCTCCCCGATCGTAAAAGGACCGGACCCAAGGGGACCCGATCTGCCCCGACAGTTGCCTTCTGCAGCCCCTCGGGACTCCCGTCACGGAGTCCCACCCGGAGCTGCTGGGCGGACATGAGTGTGGGTGAACTCCGGGAGGTGGTGATGGACAGGGCGGCCTGGCGTGCGGCGGTTCATGGGGCCGCAAAGAGCCGGACAAGCCTGAGCAACTGAACTGAGCTGAAAGCAGAGGAGCGGTTCCCCTGGGCGCCCCTCCTGCGGGGCACGTACCCGCCTGGGACTCTGGAAAAGCTGCTTCTCCCCGCCTTGAGTCGCTTGGCAGGGCTTGCCTCGGTCTCCTAGCAACTGGTACTCTAAGCGCTTCTCCTTGGTCGGCTCCAGGCAGTCTCCACCACGAACCCGGCCTTGGTCCCTGCGACAGGCCGACCTGGAGCAGACTGCTCCGCCCCGCACCCAGTACCCCCGGTGCCCCCCAGCAGCCACGCCTCGTGGCCCCAGCATCTCTCACGTCCCGCCGGGCTGCAGAGGCGCCGGCAGAGTCCCTACCTGAGGCGCACACCAGGCAGAGGGGGCGTCCTGACTGCGGCCACGGGGACCCGGGGCCCCGGGCTGGGTCTGCGCTCGGCCCTGCACGTCGGGCGAGTGGCCTGGCTGACGGCCGGCCAGCGACTCGACTCTGGCTGGGGCTGCAGTCTTATCTGCAAACCGGCTTCCTGTTTGCAAAGCCTCAGGCGGAGGAGGGAGTGTGGGAACTCGGGGACGTGTGAGACGTCGGGGTCTCAGGGCCTCTCACTGTTCCCCCCAAACTTCCACATCAGTCCCTGCTTTCTTCATCTTTCCTGTTCCTCTTTCTTCCTTTTGAGTAAATAAGCACACGCACTGTGGGGATGCAGCAGATGAGAGGGACAGCTGTCACCTGGTGTCACACAGCCAGCAGTAAATACAGGCTGACAGACTGTATCTTTTTCCCACGGGGGTTTCACTCCAAAACCATGAAGTGCTCACCTGCTGCGCGCCGAGACCTAAGCTGTGCGTGTGTGTGCTAGTCGCTTCTGCCGTGTCTTGACTCTGCAACTCTATGGACTGTAGCCCGCCAGGCTCCTCTGTCCATGGGGATTCTCCAGGCAAGAGTGCTGGAGTGGGTTGCCACACCCTCCTCCAGGGGGTCTTCCCGACCTAGAGATGGGACCCTCGTCTCTTAGGTCCCTTGCACTGGCTGGCGGGGTTCTTTACCACTACTGCCACCTGGGAAGCCTTAACCCACGATAAGACCGCAAAAGCCCTCCACTCACTGGAATTTCATTTAAGGCAACACAAGCCAGATCCACGACTGGACGGATCCGGCTTCCGTGTGGCTGAAAGTGGGGCGTGGGGGGTGGGGGTGTCATTTAAGAAGACAGTTGACAAACTAGATCATAAAAAGCTAGGTTCAAAGATGAACATTTATTAAGACTGACAAGAGAAGTTATCACAAATTACAGAAGCAGGGATGGGCAGATGCCACACACATCCCCAAGTGAACGAGGAAGAACGGACTGTTTATTCAAACTGCCTGACAGTGTAAGTCAACCCAACTCGGATGCAAACAGGCCACTTCCTGGACAACAAGCTACCACAGCGGACCCGCCACGGAGGAGAGAATTCAAGTCTCGGAGCAAGCAAGGGCATTGCACTTGGGATTTTAAGTTTCCCCGAAAGGAAATCTCTAGGCCAGATGGTTTCACAGGAGAATTCAGCCAAATGTTTAAAGAAAAACTAATTCCATACAGTTCTTCCAGGAAACGAAGTGGAAAAGAAACACTCACCAATTTATTTTATGAAGTTAGTGTTATCCTGATACCAAAACCAGACAGAGGCACTCCCAAAAAGAAAACTATAGACCAACAACTTGCAAAAGATATGGACGCAAGAAAAAAAAAGGAGATGAAATCAATCTTTAATGAAGTATTAGCAAACAGAATTGAGCAATATGTGAAAAGATTTATAAGCTATGACTGTGGGGTATTTGGGGGACGCAAAGTGAAGTGAAGTCGCTCAGTCGTGTTCGACTCTTTGCGACTGTAGCCTACCAGGCTCCTCTGTTCGTGGGATTTTCCAGGCAATAGTGCTGGAGTGGATTGCCATTTCCTTCTCCAGGGGATCTTGCCAACCCAGGGATCGAGCCCAGGTCTCCTGCGTTGTAGACAGACGCTTTACCATCTGAGCCATCAGGGGCAATATTCAAAAATCGGCTCAAGTGAAAAATCGACTAAAGAGATCCACCATACTAATAAACTAACACAGAAAAGGTACGTGGCACACCAGTCGAAGCAGAAAGCATCTGACAAAGTCCAACACACTTCGATGATAGAAACTCTCATAAAAATGGGAACAGATGGGGAATTTCCTCATCTTGACCAAGAGCATGCATTTTTTAAATAAAAACTGTAGTTTTAATTGGAACATAACCCAACATTCAAGACCAAGGTGCACAGCACATTGATCTGATGCTTCTGAAACATGGTATACGGTCGCCCACAGGGGGGGCATCAGTTAGCACTTTATTACATCAGAGTTACTGCTGCTGTTTTAAATGTTTATTTAAAATTTTTTGCATGACAGGTCTTAGCTGAGGCACTCAGGATCTTAAGTCCCCTGACCAGGGATCAAACCCAGGGCGCCTGCATTGAGAGAGTGGAGTCTTTAGCCACTGGACCGCCGGGCAAGTCCGTCGCTTCTTTTTTTGTGTGGTGGAAATAATTAAGATCTAGCTCTCAGGAATCTGGACGGTTTTAACACAACGTTGCTAGGTTCACTGCGCCGGCGCTACCAGCTCTCGAGGACTTACCAGCTGCACGTGCGTCCCTGGAGCCTCCCCCAGCCCCCGCCTGCCAGAAGCCCCCTGGCGGCCACTGCCCCTTTCTAGTCTGGCTTCCTTAGACCTGCACGAAAGTCAGCGTCTTTCCATTGGATTCTCTCTTAGCTTATGACCCCCGGGGAAAAGCACGCTGTTGTCAACGGACGTGCCTCCTCACGAGGGGTACCTGACTGTGCACGTCTGGAGCTTCCCTCCATGGTCCCGTGACAGGCAGGTGGGCGTCAGTGGCCTGACTACTGAATGGCGCTGCAGTAAGCCTGGGAGGACAGACACCCCTCTCATGTTTTACTTTTGCATAAATACTCAGAAATGGAATCGTGTGATCACACGGTAACTCCTTTTTTGGAGGAACCTGTGTACTTTTCTTTAGTGGCCGCACCAATACACAATTCCACCGGTGTTTTCAAGATTGCTACCTCCATCCTGTTACCTCTGTGACCAGCATTCTGACGGGTGTGAGGTGATAGCCTGTGGTTTTGACGTGCATTTCTGTGACATTAACTTGCCTCCTTGAAGTAGACTGTAAATTAGAGCCGTTTTTAGATCACAAATAGAGTTTATACCTGCCTTGCATCACTGGCGCTTCTCCTCCGGGGCCTCCGGTCTTCCTCTTCTTCACCCCACTGCCCCCACCCCCAAACTGACCGCCAGCGAGCCAGGCCACGTCCAAGGGGCCGGACAGGAATCAGGGCCCCGTCCCAGTTGTTATTTACATTTCTCAGATATAAGACGTCTGGCCAGGAGCCCCAGCAAGCCCATCTCCAGCTGGGAATCTTCCCCAGAGATGACCTCTGTGCAGCCCTATCTCGGGACACTCTGTCCACAAGGGCATTAACCTCACCCGCCCTCCCCTCAAGGCTTCACTCCTCCAGAGCTGATGGCAGAGGGACACCAGGCCACCCGTCCCGTCCACATGGCCCACTGGCTTGCGACACAGGAGCCCAGCCAGCACAGACAAGCATGCAAGGTGGAACACACAGGGCCCCATGGTGCAGAGAGGCGTCATAGCACGGTGCACCAGAAGACCCCGAGGTCGCGAGGGAGATTAGCACCCCAGAATCGAGGCCTGTGAAGGCCATTAGTCAGTCAGGGGGCTGAGGCAGTGGGGTCCTCGGCCAGTCACTGTCCCCCAGACAAACCCTGCCTCTCAGAAGTGGGCTCCACTACGTAAGGCAGAGACCACCACCAAGGGCCTGCTGAGGGCACGTGAACCACACTCGTGCTCATCACCGACAAGGGGCACGAATCTGAAAGACATGAACGCACGTGCAAGCGAGCCACTGTGCTGTGGAACCAACGCGGGGCCCCGACGACGGGGGGCTGTCGGTCCAAGACCCCCAAGCGGTGCAGAAAGCGACCGGAAAATCCAGACAGCTCCGCATCCGCAGCTCTTCAAGTCTGAAAACCATGCCCAAACCAGAGCACCGAGAATAATACTTTATTTAGTCTTTTGTTTACAACTGAAACTCTGGGAATTCAAAATTAACATCCTTGCCCGTGAGCTTCTTATAGACACCAGAAAACGTTTCAACCTACGAAAGAAGAGAGAAATCGTCACAACAAACACAGGGGATGTGTCCTCTGCAGTCCCAAGCAGGGCAACCTCGAGTCTGTTGTGGGGAAAGGACTTCACCCCCTACACCGCGTGCTGGCTCCCCTGGGTCACTCGGAGACCCTAGGCTGACGGTCTACCGGGAATGAGGCAAAACGACAGTTCTCCCCAGAGTCTATCTCGACCACCACCCAGCCTTAAGTTCAGCCTAACACACCATGGAATTACTTCTCGTCCATTTCTCCTAACAATTCCAGTGTTTAAAACATCTCCCAACTTGACCTGATGTACAGCCCCCAAGGCAGTCAGCACAGAGCCACCGGGGAGGGCTGGGCTGACCCTCCCCAGGCCTGCGTCTGGCCCCTCCCTCCCCGGGGGCCGGGCCTGTGTCTGGCCCCTCCCCACATGGAGGCCGGCCCCTACCTTGTGCTCCACGTGTTTTGCTGAGCTTTGTCCAGATGGACCTTTATGAGTCGGCTGCCATCCAGCTTCACGCGGATCCTCTTGCCCACAATCTCACTTGGGAAAACCAAGTCCTCCAGGATGGCGTCGTGCACAGCGGTCAGAGTGCGGCTTTAAGAACATGGCGACAAAGGTGAGAAATCCAGCAAGGTCTGCCCTCCTGGGAACCCCCAGGGCACCCCTCGCAAGTCAAACCCTGAGTGGAACACTCCAGGCTCCTGAAGCCGCAGCAACATGGCTTTTGAGTTACCTGTCGTCTCATCTATCACAGCAGAGCTGCTGCCACACAAGGAGAGGGAGACACACGTTACCACCTCATTCAAAAGCCAGCGTGTTGTGAGCCACACACACCAGCTGCCACAGCGATTTCGTGAAAAGTCTCCAGAAAAGGAGATTAGTGATGACTTTATTGGACACCTTTAGGTTATCATTCACATGATTCTCTGTAGTAACCTCTTACTTCTAAAATGATCTTCTCCAGTGCTGTCAAATGATTAGATGTCACCACAGGCTTTACCTACCAAACACCCTCTGAGGGGTCCCTGGCCTCTAAGATGCACCAAAGCCCCTTCTTGTTCCTGCGATGGAACCCACCCAAAGGACACGGCTCTTCCTCAGCTCTAGGATGTGGCACCTCCCATGAGGGTTCCAATTTCAGCCCATCCCATCAGAGACTGCCAAGGGAGCCTTGCTCCTCTCCTGGATATGACCAAGTTCACAACCCATCTGGCTGCCTGATAAGGTTCAATTAACGCAAAACTTCTAGCCTATCAGCTTTGTGCCACAGGATACCAGGAATGAGAATGAAGAGACGGTTCTTCCTCCCAGTGTTTGCAGGGCTCCCTTTTATTACGCAACGTGTCCAGATCTTGTTCACCCCCCAGTGGCTCAGACACCACATCCTACTCGTTTCTTTCTGTCTGGCAGCTCCTCACACACAGAAGGGGCTCCTAAATGACTGCAAAGCCTCACTGCTCCAAGGCCAAGAGCAGCTTCACACCTCTCAGCACGCAAATCAGGTCAGCCCAACTGACGAGTGGCTGCTGACCACTGGCTAAGCACTCTCACAGGCGAGCAAAGCGCCAGGGACCCTGCTATTACTTCCTTCAAAACACAGAAGAATGGAATCTCCGTTCAGTTCAGCTCAGCCGCTCAGTCGTGTCCGACTCTGCGACCCCATGAATCGCAGCCCGCCAGGCCTCCCTGTCCATCACCAACTCCCGGAGTTCACTCACACTCAAGTCCATCAAGTCGGTGATGCCATCCAGCCATCTCATCCTCGGTCGTCCCCTTCTCCTCCTGCCCCCAATCCCTCCCAGCATCAGAGTCTCTTCCAATGAGTCAACTCTTCACATGAGGTGGCCAAAGTACTGGAGTTTCAGCTTCAGCATCAGTCCTTCCAAAGAAATCCCAGGGCTGATCTCCTTCAGAATGGACTGGCTGGATCTCCTTGCAGTCCAAGGGACTCTCAAGAGTCTTCTCCAACACCACCAGTTCAAAAGCATCAATTCTTCAGCGCTCAGCCTTCTTCAGAGTGCAACTCTCACATCCGAACATGACCACTAGGAAAACCATAGCCTTGACTAGACAGACCTCGGTTAGCAAAGTAATGTCTCTGCTTTTGAATACGCTGTCTAGCTGGTCTCAGACTCCAGTCTCGCCGAATCTAAAATCTCTTTGCGGGAAAGCAGTAGCAGCACAGCCTAACAATCACGAGGCAGCGGCACCAGCTGCTTCAGACGCAAAGTGACCGAGACCCCGCACGAAAGTCGTGCAGGACAAAGATGAGCACGGAGGACACGAGGCCGCAGGCAGGAAGGCAGACTGGAGGGGTGGGGTCGCTCAGTGCAGGGAAGGGAAGACTCCCGGGTCTGGACCAGGTCACTGGGACGGGCTGGTGTCATCAGCTGAGAAGCGGAGGCAGGCTTGCGAGAAGGGAGTCAAGGTTACAGGTCTGGGAGTCGGCACCTCCGCTGTGTGCAGAGCGAAGGGGCTGCTCCAGCCAAGCACTGGTTCAGGCTGTCAGCACCCAGGCTGCAAAACCACCGACGCACCCGTATTAACAGACCAAACGCCCTTATTATCCCCTGTATTTATCTCCTGCAAACTGTCCAGAATAGCCCTGCTCCCCCAAGAAGTTCTACATTCTAATGCTACTCCAACTGCCCTGAAAACAAGCCCAAAGCACCAACAGCAGCAGTTCCATAACACCCGGCACGTGCCTTTCAGCCTCTGCATCCTCCACAACGTGGCACCGTCGACACCTGTCCACAACACTAGAGACCCCTCACGCCCCGCTTCTAGGCACTCCCTGGTTCGAGACGAGACTGAATTCAGACGCCAGCACCACTGGCTGAATGGAGGGAGGATGAGTGACACCCTTTACCCGCCCCCCACCGCCCCGTCAGCAGGGATGCTCAAGTCCTTTCTCAAACTGCCCAAAGGCAGGCCTGCAGGGACCCAAGAAACCAAGTGTGTGGAACCAGCAACTCCAACAAAACATCAGAAAGCTCAGACCCAGGAGCCAACCTCCAGTATCTAGTCTACGGCAGACACCCTGCAAGGCAATCAAGCTCATAGAACACGCACAGCAGCAACACTTTCAGCATGTGCCAGGAGCAACAGGCGAGCCCAGCGTTCCAACCTGGAACCCACAGCAAAAGTGAACAGCAAGAACACAGGGCACCGCCCACTGCACACAGGTGTGCCTCGCCCCACCACACTCAGCTGACTCCTCACTGCTCCTACCCTTTACTCAAAGAACTGAATGAAAGTCTCACCTTTTGTCAGCGCAGCAACCTATTGTACCACCTACGTGAGTATACGTAACTCTTAGCTCCAGAATCAACCTTAAAACATTTCACGCACAATTATAGAAACCAAGTTACTTGATAAAAATACCCACGTGAATGGCTTTCCTACATCACCCACACTTAATTTTAAATAATGATATACAACTCTTACTACAAATAACCCCTGCCAATCAACAATGGTTACTAAGAGTGGTACACACATTTTCAATGCTGAGAAAAACCTACCTCCTGGGACGTTTCTGCTTATTTTTCGTACGGCTTTTTCGAGTCGGCTTAGGCAGAATTCTCCTCTGTAAGGTAAAAATTATCATTCAACAAACTTTTAAAAAGACTTAAGTTGTCAAAAAAGTAAGCACTATCAAAACTGCTTTACAAACCAAAGGACTTATTGGCTGAATAAATTCAAAGCTCCAGAAAATCCAACAACCTAGACCCAACAAGTGAGTAAGAATCTCTGATGGACTTCCTGACGTCATTTATTCTTTCAAAACCCACAGCTTATAATAAAATGTAACTGGAAAAATGTGACTGATCCCCCAAATATTACATGCCTGTTCCCATTTCATCCAACCCACTACCCACTTACAGGTGCTAAGTCAGAATACTACTGCCTGACTTCCTCATCAGCCAAGCACTTACATCCTGGAGATTTCTGTTTGCAGGAAGGCCCAATCTAACTTAGAAAACAAAAACACAGCCCCTTAACATTTTCTCCTTACCCTACCAACCATTCCTTTGCGTGCCTTTTCCTCCCAACATACACTCGTAATTCCCCAGGGTGGTGTGAGTCTGCTGAGAATCCCAGCAGGCGGAGCAAGCCCAACCTCACACCTTACCCCCATCACTTCTGCACAGCCCAGCACCTTCACAGCACCGCAGCCAAGAAAGGCACCGGGCGCTTCAACTCTAACAGCAGCAGTTCAGTTCCGTCGCTCAGCTGTGTCCCATTCTTTGCGACACCGAGGACTGCAGCACGCCAGGCTCCCCTCTCCATCACTATCGCCCAGAGCTTACTCAAACTCATGTCCTTAGAGTCGGTGATGCTACCCAACCATCTCTCATCCTCTGTTCTCCCCTTCTCCTCCTGCCTTCAATCCTTCCCAGCATCAGGGTCTTTCCCAGCATCAGGTGGCCACCCAGCAGCAGTACCCCCCTATCTCTTTAACCTGGTGCAAGCACCGAGCAGTGACCCTACCAACACGAGCCCTCACTCCAGCGACCCAACTCGACGTGCCCCGCGTGCGCACCTGGGCGATGAAGACGACGTGCTTCCCGCTGAACTTCTTCTCCAGCTCGCGCACCAGGCGCACCTGGATTTTCTGGAAAGACTTCAGCTGCGGGACGGGGACGAAGATGATAATAGCTTTCCGGCCACCGCCAACTTCGATTTCCTAGAGTCGAAGCGGGAAGAGAGGCACAGATGCAGTTAGGCGGGGAGGGGGACCCCGGCCCTGCCGGCGGCCCGCGCACGTGCCCGAGCCCCGCCCCGTCCTGGGGGAAAGCGACGCCCACCCCGGGGGGACCCCCTTGCCTTGGCGGCCGTGATGTTCAGCTCCCGCAGCTGCGCCTTGAGGTCCGAGTTCATCTCCAGCTCCAGCAGGGCCTGCGGGGCGGCAGAGGGCGCAGCCCACGCTCAGCGCGCGCAGCCTCATTCACCCCGACCCCGCCGGGACCCCGGCTAGCCCGCCCCCTCACCTGGGAGATGCCCGACTCGAACTCGTCCGGCTTCTCGCCGTTGGGCTTGACGATCTTGGCGCTGGAGCTGAACATGGCCGGGACCTGGAAGCACAGGGCACTCAGGGCGAGCGGCCGGCCCCATCTCCCCCCGCACAAGCCATCGAGGCCCCCGGGCCGGACAATCGGCCGCATCCCCACCCGGGGGGGCCAGACGTGTGACCCCCGAAGCCGGCGGACCGGCATGGCGCCCGCGGACCACGTACCTTGCAGAGGCCGCCAAAGATTCCCGCCGCTGCCGACTCGAGCAGGCCTAGGAAGAGGCCTAGATCTCGCGAGAGTTCGTTAAATCCCGGCGGCGGAGGGGAAGAGGCGGGAATAGCGCGAGTAGAGAAACCGGAAGAACCACTGAGACGCGGAGGCAGCCTAGGGAGTCGCCGGAAGGGGCTCCCGAGGGCCGGAAAGCTGGGACGGCTCTTTGGCCCCGCGGGTGTCCTTGTGTCAGCTGCTCGCGGGAATTCCCGTGGGGGCAGCCGAGGTTCCAGGCGGGCGGTGGGCGGGCCCGGCGGCAATCTGTCCGGGGACCCAGGTCCGCCTGAGTGAAACAGCTTGGGCTACCCCCGAAGACAGGACCAAAAGCCTGACCTAACCCGAGGAAGCTTACCGTCCCAGCTGAAGCAATGGAGAGGAGCCGGAGACTTGGGTTCCGTTTGGGCTGTGGAGGACCGAATGAGATGCTTGTGACAGCTCTTTGGGAACGAACTGCTTTACGAAAAAATGCGGTTTCCAGGCCACACTGGGCTCTCGTATCGACTGCTTGGTGCGGCTGATGATTCTCAGACATCTAGGGACACCTGTGGTGGAGGCGGCCTGGAGCTGAAGAACCACCCCAAGAGGGGAGTTCAGCTCAGTTCAGTCGCTCAAGTCGTGTCCGAATGGAACACAGCACGCCAGGGCTTCCCTGTCCATCACCAACTGCCAGAGTTCACTCAGACTCGTGTCCATTGAGTCCGTGATGCCATCCCGCCATCTCATCCTCTGTCATCCCCTTCTCCTCCTGCCTTCAATCTTTCCCAGCATCAGGGTCTTTTCCAATGAGTCAGCTTTCTAGGGGAAGCACACTGATTGAAACCGCCCACCCGGGCGAGGCACCATAGTAACTATCTGCATGAGTTGTTTTATGACAGGAGATCCTGATGAAGGATATGGAACTAATAAGCCATCACCAACCGGAAGAGTTCAGGAAATAGATGGGGAAACAGTGGAAACAGTGTCAGACTTTATTTTTTTGGGCTCTAGAATCGCTGCAGATGGTGACAGCAGCGATGAAATTAAAAAACGCTTACTCCTTGGAAGAAAAGTTATGACCAACCTAGATAGCATATTCAAAAGCAGAGACATTACTTTGCCAACAAAGGTCTGTCTAGTCAAGGCTATGGTTTTTCCTGTGGCCATGTATGGATGTGAGAGTTGGACCGTGAAGAAAGCTGAGCGCTGAAGAATTGATGCTTTTGAACTGTGGTGTTGGAGAAGACTCTTGAGAGTCCCTTGGACTGCAAGGGGATCCAACCAGTCCATTCTGAAGGAGATCAGCCCTGGGATTTCTCTGGAAGGAATGATGCCAAAGCTGAAACTCCAGTACTTTGGCCACTTCATGGGAAGAGTTGACTCGATGGAAAAAACTCTGATGCTGGGAGGGATTGAGGGCAGGAGGAGAAGGGGACGACCTAGGATGAGATGGCTGGATGGCATCACGGACTTGATGGACGAGTCTCAGTGAACTCCAGGAGATGGTGATGAACAGGGAGGCCTGGTGTGCTGTGATTCATGGGGTCGCGCAAACAGTCAGACACAACTGAGCGACTGAACTGAACTGGAAGAGTTCGGGAAACGTCTAAAGGAGACACTACATGGCCATCAACTTCCCAGAATCCCTCTTGCTAGCATCCATTTTGGCTGAGCAATGCATGCGCTACCAGGAAAGACTCTGAATTAGAATGATTGGTCAAAGACTGCCCAGAAACTTATCCCATCACCATAAAACTTGTGAGCCACGTGGCAGAGCAGTTCTTCTGGGTTTCCTTACCCTACTGCTCTCCACCTGGGTGCCCTTTCCCAATAAAATCTCTTGCTTTGTCAGCACATGTGTCTCCTCGGACAATTCATTTCCAAGTGTTGGACAAGACCCCAGTTTCAGGCCCCGGAAGGGAGTCAGCTTTCCTACAACAAGTTCTTTGCATCAGGTGGCCAAAGTATTGGAGCTTCAGCTTCAGCATCAGTCCTTCCAATGAACAGCCAGGACTGATCTCCTTTAGGGTGTACTGGTTGGATCTTCTTGCATTCCAAGGGACTCTCAAGAGTCTTCTCCAACACCACAGTTCAGAAGCATCAATTCTTCTGTGCTCAGCTTTATCGTCCAACTCTCAAAACCACACATGACCACTGGAAAAACCATAGCCTTGACTAGACGGACCTTAGTTGGCAAAGTAATGTCTCTGCTTTTGAATATGCTATCTAGGTTGGTCATAACTTTCCTTCCAAGGAGCAAGGATCTTTTAACTTCATGGCTACAGTCACCATCTGCAAAGACCTGGAGCCAAACGGTGCAATTCCAGGAGGAGGATGAGGGATGCTTGGGGAAAGGTGGGGCTCAAGCTGGACAGCTGAATTTAGTGCAGCTGTGGTGAAAGATTCGGGGATGGCAAATGACCTTAGAATGGGTCAAGAATTTGACACAGCAGAATTTTTTATTGGAAAAATGCTTACTATCCTGTCACTTGAAACACGTGTGTAAAGGACTTCCTGCCCTAGAGAGGAGTGAAAAATACGATTCACAAATAATTGTCTAGGTGTGTGTTCTATGCTAGCTATAAGAAAAACCCACTGGACCCTTGCCCTTGGGAGATGGCAGTTTTGAGAGTGAAAGTGAGAGTTGCTCAGTCACATCCTACTCTTTGCAACCCCGTGGACTACAGGTCCATGGAACTCTCCAGACCAGAATACTGGAGTGGGTAGCCTCTCCCTTCTCCAGGGGATCTTCTCAACCCAGGGATCGAACCCAGGTCTCCCGCATTGCAGGTGGACTCTTTACCTGTTGAGCCACCAAGGAAGCCCACCAGGGAAGTTTAGTGAAGAAAACACGAATTGTGTGGCTGAAGATATCATAACAAGTTATAACAGTGCATGCAAGCAAAATGAGTCAAGGGGGCCAGGAGGACTCGTGCTTTGAGAAACCAGGGGATTCTGTGGAAGAGATGAAATTAATCTGTGGTGAAGAGAGGGGAAGACAGAGGATAGATAGTTGGATGGCATCACCGACTCGATGGATGTGAGTTTGAGCAAGCTTTGGGAGTTTGTGATGGACAGAGAAGCCTTGTGTTCTGCGGTCCATAGGGAGAAGGGTATTTCCAACCTAGCAAACAGTATCTGGCAGTGGGGAGATAATCTACTTGAACTTCAGTTTCCTCACCTGTCAAATTTAGCAGAGCAATTATCCACATGGGTCAGGTGCTGTGGAAAATGCTTAGAACGTTATGCTAGGTAATGTCTAAGATTTCCAACAACCTTTACTAAGATTGTGTTCATCTTAGATATTTAAAGCTATATATACTTCTCTATGTGACTGCAGCCATGAAATTAAAAGGTGCTTACTTCTTGGTGGGAAAGTTATGATCAACCTAGACAGCATATTAAAAAGCAGAGACATTACTTTGCCAACCAAGGTCCGTCTAGTCAAGGCTATGGTTTTCCAGTGGTTATGTATGAGTGTGAGAGTTGGACGATAATGAAAGCTGAGCACTGAAGAATTGATGCTTTTGAACTGTGGTGTTGGAGAAGACTCTTGAGAGTCCCTTGGACTGCAAGGAGAGCCAACCAATCCATCCTACAGGAATCAGTCCTGGGTGTTCATTGGAAGGACTGATGCTGAAGCTGAAACTCCAATACTTTGACCACCTGATGCAAAGAACCGACTCATTGGGAAAGATCCTGATGCTGGGAAAGATTGAGGGCAGGAGCAGAAGGGGACGACAGAGGATGAGATGGTTGGATGGCATCACCACCTCAATGGACATGGGTTTGGGTGGACTCCAGGAGTTGGTGATGGACAGGGAGGCCTAGTGTGCTACAGTCCATGGGGTCACAAAGAACTGGACACGACTGAGTGACTGAACTGAACTGATACTTCTCTAATGTTAGGGGGAGAGGGGCCAACTATTATCTCACTCAAAGCAGCTTGGAACTTGTTGAAGAGAAAAAATGGAGCTGACCTGTGATCTTACCTGGGTCACCATTGTAAACCCCCTTGATGAACCATTTCCATTCCTTTGCCCACTTTTTCAGCCTGGCTTCCATGTCTCCCACTCCACGAAAGCAGCACTCCAGAAGTTCTTTCTGGTCTCCAGGACTTTGTTGAAAGGCCTGGTGGGAGAGGACATTCTTGCCTTGCTCCTCATCCTCAGGGAAAGCACTCTTTGATTGCATCAGTGACTATGATGTTAGCATTAGGTGTTTGTAGATGTTCTTTATTTATTGAGGAGGGAGTCCTCTCCTATCCCCGTTTTCTGGGTTTTTATCATAAATGGGATTATGTCAAATGCATTTCATGCATTGATTGGTATAATCACATGAGTTTTCCTTCCTAGCCTGTTAGTATTGTAGACTACCTTAATGGGTTTTCAAACATCGCACCTTCCCTGACTGTCTGGAATAGACCCGGTTGGTAATGGGGTATAATTCTTTCTCTCTGTGCTCATCATCTCACTGTCATCTTTCTCATCATCCACTTATTAATATTCTGTTGAGGATTTTTAATGTCTATTCACAAGAGACCTTGGTCTGTAGTTTCCTTTTTTCGTATTGTTTTGGTCAGGTTTTGGATTAGGTTAATATCAGCAGAAAATAAGTTGGGACGTGCTCCCTCATCTTGTATTTTCTGAAAACAATTGTGTAGAATCAGTGTTAAGTCTTCAAACAGTTGGTTGAATTCAGCTGGGAAATTATCAGGGCCTGGAGATTTCTTTTTCCAGGGGTTTTTACGGTGATGAAATCAATTTTTTTAAATAGTTACAAGGATATTTAGATTATTTCTTTCATATTGGATGAAATTTGGCAGTTTGTGCTTCTGCAGGAACTGGACATTTCATTTAATTGTTGAATTTATGCCAGTAGAATTGTTCATAATATTCCCTTATTATCCTTTTAATGTTCAGCACAATAAAAGATGTATTTTTAAGAAGATTCCACAGGAACCTTCTAGCAGTACATTATTTCAAGTTACTGCAGGAGGAAAGTACTACGTGGGAACAGAGCTTGTGCGCCGCAGGATTGAAGAACATCTGGGCAGTGATCGGGAGAGTAGTGTCTGTTGCGGGGGGGTACAACAAAGCACCCCTTCTTTAGGAAAATCTACCTTCCAGAGGTCAGAGGAAGGGCACTCAGTGCTGGAGAGGACAGGGTTTTCATCTGTTCTGACAGCAGATACCTTAAGTGTTGAAACTGGACTTGGAAAAGCTGCTATTTTTCTTTGGCATTGCTAGGTCCCTTTATGGCTGAAAGCTTTAAAAGTGGATGCTGTCTTCCCGAGGGGAGGCTCAAGAAGGAGAGGAAAGAAGCAAATCTACTTGTTGCAACAGTGTAGAACCTCAGGAAATTTGTAACATCTGGGTCAGCCTTCGGGACTTGTGAAGAATGAGGACTGTCAGTAAAATCCTGAGGCGTTACTCTCCCTGAATTGTTTTTCTTTCAAGTGAAAGGGATAGGGTACTGGCCTGTTTCGTGGACTGGAATACTAAAGAAATGGAGATATTTTGAAATGGAATATTGGCTGCCACATCAGTAAACAAAGAATGTCACAGTCATCAGCAATTGCAGCCAACTCCAAAGGAGAGTGGGCCAGCCCTGAGGGAACTCAGGAAGGAAACAGTATCAGCCAGGAGAAGCTGCCAGACTGCAGCCTCTCCTTATAGTGAGCCCTGAGGAAGTCAGGATGTGAAAACTCTGAGGTGCCTGTGAAAGGAACGAGTTCAGTGAGCCCAGACGCTTGCATCTTCCCATACACAGTTGTTGGTGTTCAGTTGCTAAGTCTTGTCCTCCAACTCTTTGCAAACCCGTGAACTGCAGCACACCAGGCTTCCCTGTCCTTCACGATCTCCCAGAGTTTGCTCAAACTCATGTCTGTTGAGTTGCTGGTGCCATCCAACCATCCCATCCTCTGTCACCCTCTTCTCTTTTTGCTTCCAATCTTTCCCAATTGGCAAGACAATAATGTCTCCAGAAGGAAAAGGCCAACGGCTGAAAAACTCAGTGCTGCTTTATCTGAAGCTGTGCTGTGTGCTGTGCTAAGTCTTCGGGACCCTTTGGACTGTAGCCCACCGGGCTCCCCTGTCCACGGGATTTCCCAGTCAAGTATACTGGAGTGGGTTGCCATTTCCTCCTCTGGGAGATCTTCCCAACTCAGGGATCAAATCCATGGCTCCTGCGTCTCCTGCATTGCAGGCAGATTCTTTATCTGTTGAGCCATCTGGGAAGCCCCCATTATCTGAAACACCCCTTTTCAGGAACCAGGCCAGTGGTATTTTCAGCCAGCTTTGGTTGAAACAGTCTGATCTCAAGATGAGACTGAAGTGCCAAAGGCAAACTCATATACGGAGCAAGGCCTGAACTGGAAAGCAGCAGCCTTTACATAGATCCCAACTAAAGCCTGGAGGACCTCACACACAAAGAGGGCGTGAGCTTGGATCCCCAAGAAAGATGTACCTTCAAACTCCAGGGTCAGCAGGAAAAGCAGTGAGCCCAGAGGAGCAGTATGGGTACCACCCCTCCTTGCTCACCCAGTGAAGGAGGAAAGAGACAGAACAGGCTCCATCTTGAAAGCAGGACTGCACCTTGGGCCGGACTGTGGACTTCGAGCTCTATGCCCAGTATCTGTGGTAACGACACACCAATTGGAAAACCAGGCCCCTGGAAGGAAGAGCCCCGGGGCTTGTACCTAGACTCTCTGTAGCCTAAAAGAACACCTAATTATCTGTGTAACTGAATGGAATCATACATTCTATTATGCTTACTGGGGTATGATCACAGGGGTATGTCCACTGTTAACTACCTAGGCTTAAGGCATATGAATCATGGGTTAACTTTGATTGTATCTTTCTTTTACTTTATTCAGACTAGTTTCAGGGAATCAGGGAAGGTAGGTTTGGGCACGTACACTTAGGGTATATAAGGATTTCACGAAAACTGGTCGGGGTCCTTGGCTGAGAGGAGACTCTGCCCTGGGCCCGCCGGTGTAATAAATTGCTCTCCACTATCTGCATTGTCCTTCCGAGTGAGTGTTTCCCGGAACGCACGGCTTCAACACCAGAAGTGCTCTGGAGCTTTCTCTGGCCCCTGTAGGGACAGGAAAAGTGATGGCCTTAAACAGACTGCCAGGCATTTCTCCAGCAAAGATGGCTTATTCAGGGTCAGAAGGGAAGTACAGTCCAGGGTCTGCCACAAAGAGAGAGCGTCTACAGAGAAGGGGGAGGTGGGGGCTGTGGAAGACAGTCTGTGGCTGTGCGTTGGCCAAGTCACTGCTGTGAAGAAGAGAAGTCCTCTTCCCCTTGGGCTCTGCCATTGTCGCAGGGCAGCAGAGCTCCCGTTCTGGTCTCCCAGATCTATTTGTTTCTGCTCATTAATGTTTTACACTGGGTAGTTCTGGCCCAGGACAGAATACTGCCGGGGCAGAGGGCACAGTTAAACAAGCAAGATCAGTTCTCCTTTAAAAAGTTAACTTGTTTATTGTATAAAAGTCACCATGAAAAAGGATCCTGTGTTGGGAATGCCTTATCTCAGCTCTGTGAAGCAGAAAGCCTAGAGGTCAAGGGGGTGAGAGTGCTTAGACTTCAAAACAATTCTCTTCCCTCCACATCACAACTCCTGATGTTCATAATAAAGTGACAAAAGAAGAGTTACTGATGAGTCCTTGAGTGTAAAATGAATTTATAGACCTGCCTATCTGATCAAGAATTAATGGACTGAATTTAACAGAAGGTTTTCTCTCCCCTGCACTTATAGCTGGCAGGATTTTTATTGTATTATCTATCAGCCAGTATAAGGAGCATGTGAGTGAAATAAATGTGCAAGCCTGTAATGAATGTGAAAATCTTATGCATTTAATTTAAGCGAGGTCACTGGCTTCTTCTGCAGAGTCTCAAGGTCACTTTTCCTGTATTACCATAGGTGGCCTGTAGAAATACCAGTGAACTGTCAGTAGGCAGAAGGTGATTGCTGAGATATTAATCTCTAAATTATAGGAATGTTAACGCATTTGACTTTATCACAAACTAATTATTTGCTCATCTTCAACATATCTCATCAAACGCAATGCCATTCTTCCCAGGCATCTTCATGAAACATGCGCAAGATGCAAAAATTGGTGCCTCTGCGGATGCGCTGTGTACCGACCACACTATCCACACAGCCAGTGGACACCACAGCCCCTGGACACAGCAGCAGCAGCTCCATCTTTCAAAGCACAAACCAGAGACTTTAAGCAACTCCCCAAGTGTATACAGCTGGAAACTGTGGGGCTGCAATTTTCAGTCCACATTGTGAACGTCACCGCTCAGGGGCAGGAGAGCCCCAGCACCGGGGGACTGGGTCCCAGGAACACTTCATCGCTTCCGCCACTCAGCCCCACCCCCACCCCGGGCAAATATCCCCTGGCAGCATCTTCCGACTCTGGTCCAGGGCTCTGTACCTTCTTGAGAATGGGCCAGTTTTTGCCCAGGGTAAGTAAAGTCACACACTTGGAGCCAGAGATTAAGATAAAAAATATTTACAGTTATCAATCAACAAAAATGCCAGAAGAAGCAGTTTTATAATTGCAGAAAGCCACTCAGATGATTTTCTGAACTTACTCAGATAATTCAAACAACAACTCTGCAGGGATGATGAGTACTCTGTGATAAAGGACCGTAGCCAGCTAACTTACATGAAAAAGCAAGTCTTAATTAAGTAGGTCAGACACAAGGGTCAAGCTAGTGAGAGATGGGCTACAGTCAGACCGCACTTTTCCAGGGGCCCAGCCTCTTTCTTCCTCCAGGCAACGCTGCAGCCCACAGCTGTGTCTATATCCTGCACAACTCTTATCATTTCATATCTGGCTGACAATCCCAGTTCTTTCCAAGCTTTGAAGATATTTGCTTTTGATTCACTACCCTGACTTATTTCCACTTCAGCTTCTCAACAGAAGTCACCTCTTCCAGGTGCCATCTGTGTCTACAACTTAACCTGTGCCACTGGGAGGAGGTGAGTGAGTGATGCATCTAGAAAAGTAGATCAAAAGTAACATTTCCAAGGTCCTGGTCTGTGCTTACCAGGAGGCTACAGGAGCTTGAGAGGCCCTGAGCAAATGGAGAATGAATGATCTCAGGAAGAGGGGCTGTGGTCGTCCTGAGAGCGCTCACTGGGCCATCCCTAACTCTCCTCACACATCCACAGAAGACACCGGGCATCAATCATTACTCAACTTTCAAGGGCAACGTTTTTGAAAGAAACTACCTTGAAGTGCAATAAGAACAGGAATGAGCAATGGACAAGAGGGTTAGGGTTAGGGTTAGGGTTAGGGTTAGGGTTAGCCAATTTAAATTAGTAAAGTTGAAATTTTTCAAAAGGATACTTATTGAGTTCACAGGCAAGAACACACTGATCACACGTTTGCTGTTTCTTCTTCCTGGAGTATCAGACTTCCTTCTCTGCCTAACTCATCTGCGTGATCGTTCCTTTTATCCTTCAAACCTTACTCATGCACGCGGCGTTCCCTGGCCCTCCAGGTACTCACTCACTCCCCCTGCCTGGCACACACTTTTCTCTTGAGATGTCTTCTGTCTGTTCACATGCCTATCTCTGTCTCTGTCAATTCTGTATCCCCGGGGCTTGGGTCACACAGCATATGTGCTCAGTAACATTTGGTGAACTGAAGATTCAAGAAAATTGTTGTGGTTCAGTCGCTAAGTCCTGTCTGACTCTTTTCGACCTCATGAACTGCAGCACATCAGGCTTCCCCGTCTTTCACTATCACCCTGAGTTTGCTCAAAGTTGTCCATTGAACCAGTGATGCCATCCAACCATCTCATCCTATGTCATCTCCTTCTTCTGCTCTCAATCTTTCCCAGCATCAGGGCCCTTTCCAGTGAGCCGGTTCTTCACATCAGGTGGCCGAAGTACTGAAGCTTCAGCATCAGTCCTTTCCATGAATATTCAGGACTGATTTTCTTTCTTGAAAATTAGGTAGTTTAAAATTATTAGAAAAGGAAGGCTTGTCAATGGAGAGGACTTTTAAAGAAGTCCATTTGCTCACAGAACAAAATGTGAAATCTTGGGTAGATTATAGTCTAAGACTAGTGTGTGAGATGACTGCAATTGTGCAGTAGCTTGAGCATTCTTTGGCATTGTTGGGACTGGCATGAAAACTTACCTTTTCCAGTCCTGTAGCCACTGCTGAGTTTTCCAAATTTGCTAGCATATTGAGTGCAGCACTTTCACAGCATCATCTTTTAGGATTTGAAATAGCTCCACTGGAATTCCATCACCTCCACTAGCTTTGTTCATAGTGATACTGTCTAAAGCCCACTTGACTTCACATTCCAGGATGTCTGGCTCTAGATGAGTGATCACACCATCGTCATTATCTTGGTCATGAAGATCTTTTTTGTACAGTTCTGTGTATTCTTGCCACCTCTTCTTAATATCTTCTGCTTCTGTTAGGTCCATACCATTTCTGTCCTTTATCGAGCCCATCTTTGCATGAAATGTTCCCTTGGAATCTCTAATTTTCTTGAAGAGATCTCTAGTCTTTCCCATTGTTCTTTTCCTCTATTTCTTTACATTGATTGCTGAAGAAGGCTTTCTTATTTCTCCTTGCTATTCTTTGGAACTCTGCATTCAGATGCTTATCTTTCCTTTTCTCCTTTGCTTTTCACTTCTCTTCTTTTCTCAGCTATTTGTAAGGCCTTCTTAGATAGCCATTTTGCTTTTTTGCATTTCTTTCCCATGGGGATGGTCTTGATCCCTGTCTCCCATACAATGTCACGAACCTCATTCCATAGTTCATCAGGCACCCTATCTATCAGATCTAGGCCCTTAAATCTATTTCTCACTTCTACTGTATAATCATAAGGGATTTGATTAGGTCATACCTGAATGGTCTAGTGGTTTTCCTTAATTTCTTCAATTTAAGTTTGAATTTGGCAATGAGTTGATGATCTGAGCCACAGTCAGTTCCTGGTCTTATTTTTGTTGACTGTATAGAGCTTCTTGATCTTTGGCTGCAAAGAATATAATCAATCTGATTTCAGTGTTGACCATCTGGGGACAGGAGGGGAAGGAGATGACAGAGGATGAGATGGCTGGAAGGCATCACTGACTTGATGGATGTGAGTCTGGGTGAACTCCGGGAGTTGGTGATGGACAGGGAGGCCTGGCGTGTTGCAACTCATGAGGTCGCAGAGAGTCGAACATGACTGAGCAACTGAACTGAACTGAACGGAATGGTCTAGTGGTTTTCCCTACTTTCTTCAATTTAAGTCTGAATTTGGCAATAAGGAGTTCATGATCTGAGCCACAGTCAGCTCCTGGTCTTGTTTTTGCTGACTCTATAGAGCTTCTCCATCTTTGGCTGCAAAGAATATAATCAATCTGATTTCAGTGTTGACCATCCAGTGATGTCCATGTGTAGAGTCTTCTCTTGTGTTGTTGGAAGAGGGTGTTTGCTATGACCAGTGCATTTTCTTGGCAAAACTCTATTAGCCTTTGCCCTGCTTCATTCTGTACTCCAAGGCCAAATTTGCCTATTACTCTAGGTGCTTCTTGACTTCCTGCTTTTGCATTCCAATCCCCTATAATGAAAAAGATATCTTTTGCAGGTGTTATTCTAAAAGGTCTTGAAACTCCAATACTTTGGCCACCTCAAACGAAGAGTTAACTCATTGGAAAAGACTCTGATGCTGGGAGGGATTGGGGGCAGGAGGAGAAGGGGATGACAGAGGATGAGACGGCTGGATGGCATCACCAACTCAATGGACGTGACTCTGGGTGAACTCCGGGAGTTAGTGATGGACAGGGAGGTTTGGCGTGCTGCAGTTCATGGGGTTGCAAAGAGTCGGACACGACTGAGCGACTGAGCTGAACTGAACTGAACTATGCTGATTTACATCTAGAACTCTCCGTCAGTAGAAGGACATCGGTCTTAGATAGAGTGTGATGTCATCCCAGTTTCATCACACTGTAGCCATGGGCATGTTAGTTAAACACTGGTCTTTGGTTAAAGAGAGATATAACATTGGATATGTTATATGTTACCTGATATGACATAACTATACCTCCACTCAGATTTCTAATAAGCACCTTACACTTAATATGTTAAAACCAGCACTCTTGATTTTTCACCTCAATTCTGTTTCTCTGATGGTGGTGGTTTAGTCACTTTTAGTCACTAAGTCGTGTCTGACTCTTCCAATGCCATGGACAGTAGCCTGCTAGGCTCCTCTGTCCGTGGGATTCTCCAGGCAAGACTATTGCAGTGGGTTTCCCATTTCCTTCTCCTGGCGATCTTCCCAACCCAGGAATTAAACCTCGGTCTCCTGCACTGCAGGCAGATTCTTTACCAACTGAGCTATAAGCCTCCCCTATTTCAAATGTGGAAGTTTCTCAGTCCAAAATTCTTGGAGTCACCTCTTTTCTCTTTCTCTCATACTCCATTTATGATGCAAATCCTTCAATAAATGTGGCTCAGCCTTCAAGAGATACCCAGAATCAGAACGATTTCATCACATCCAATGCTACATCTCTGGTGCCAATGACTACGGTTTCTTTTCTGGATTATTGCAACAGCCCTGGAACTGGCCTCAAACTTTAGGCCCCTCAGATTAGCTTCAACACAGTAGCCAGACTGCTCTCTTAAAATTATATTGATCATGTCACTTTTCTGCTCAGAATTCTTCAGTGGCTCCCCATCTCAATAAGTTACTTCAGTCACTCAGTTGTGCCCAACTCTTTTTGACCCCATGAACTACAGCACACCAGATCCCCTGTCCATCTCCAACTCCCAGAGTCTACTCAGACTCATGTCCATTGAGTCGGTGATGCCATACAACCATCTCACCCTCTGTCATCCCCTTCTCCTCCTGCCTTCCACCATTCCCAGCATCAGGGTCTTTTCAAATGAGTCAGCTCTTCACATTAGGTGGCCAAAGTACTGGAGTTTCAGCTTCAACATCAGTCCTTCCAGTGAATACTCAGGACTGATCTCCTTTAGGATGGGCTGGTTGATCTCCTTGCCGTCCAAGGGACTCTCAAGAGTCTTCTCCAACACCACAGTTCAAAAGCATCAGATATTCAGTGCTCAGCTTTCTTTATAGTCCATCCATACATGACTACTGGAAAAATCATAGCTTTGACTAGATGGACCTTTGTCGGCTAAGTCATGTCTCTATTTTTTTAATATGCTGTCTAAGTTGGTCATAGCTTTTCTTCCAAGGAGCAAGGTTCTTTTACTTTCATGGCTGCAGTCACCATCTGCAGTGATTTTGATGCTCCAAAAATAATGTCTGTCACTGTTTCCACTGTTTCCCCATCTATTTTCCATGAAGTGATAGGACCAGATGCCATGATCTTAGTTTTCTGAATGTTGAGTTTTAAGCCAACTTTTTCACTCTCCTCTTTTACTTTCATCAAGACGCTCTTTAGTTCTTCTTCACTTTCTGCCATAAGAGTATTGTCATCTGCATATCTGAGGCTATTAATATTTCTCCCGGCAATCTTGATTCCAGCTTGTGCTTCTTCCAGCCCAGAATTTTGCATGATGTACTCTGCATATAAGTTAAATAAGCAGGGTGACAATATACAGCCTTGACATATTCCTTTCCCTGTTTGGAACCAGTCTGTTGTTCCATGTCCAGTTCTAACTGTTGCTTCCTGACCTGCATACAAATCTCTCAAGAGGCAGGTAAGGTGGTCTGGTATTCCCATCTCTTTCAGAATTTTCCACAGTTTATTGTGATCCACACAGTCAAAGCTTTGGCATAGTCAATAAAGCAGAAATAGATGTTTTTCTGGAACTCTTGCTTTTTCGATGATCCAGCAGATGTTGGCAATTTGATCTCTGGTTCTTCTGCTTTTTCTAAATCCAGCTTGAACATCTGGAAGTTCACAATTCATGTGCTGTTGAAGCTTGGCTTGGAGAAT
>SJYC01107621.1:0-43508 GCA_006408675.1 Madoqua kirkii | reverse complement strand
TCTTGCTTTTTCGATGATCCAGTGGATGTTGGACAGGAACCAAGCAAACTAGAATGCTGAGGTCACTTTCATTCTCTCGGGCTTCTCAGACTATGCTCAGCTCCAGCTGCCCCTGTTCCTGGTCTTTCTGACCATCTACACAGTCACTGTGCTGGGGAACCTGGGTATGATCCTGATCATCAAGTCCAGTTCCAGGTCCACAAGCCCATGTACTTGTTTCTCAGCCACTTATTCTTTTTTGATTTCTGTTAGTTGACAGTAGTTACACCCAAGCTACTAGAAACTTTGAATGTAGAAGACAGAATAATCTCCTTCGTCAGATGCCACATGCAATTCTTTGTCTGCATATTTGTGGTGACAGAGATGTTCCTCTTGGCAGTCATTGGCATATGACTGATTTGTAGCCATTTGCAATCCTCTTCTTTATGCAGTTGTCATGTCCCAGAAGTTTTGTTCCTTGTTGGTGTCTGCATCATACTCTTGGAGTACAACCTGTTCCTTAATATACATATATTTTTTTGTCAACATTATCCTTTGTGGGACTAAGTTCAGAAATAACTTTGTCTGTGAGCATGCTGCCATAGTGGCTGTTTCCAGCTCTGACCTCAACATCAGCCAGAAGATCACTTTAGTCTCTGCTACATTCAATGAAATAAGCAGCCTGATGATTATTCTCACCTCCTATGTTTGCATTTTTATCACTATCTTAAGGATGCCTTTGACTAGGGGACTCCACAAAGTCTTCTCCACCTGTGCCTCTCACCTGACAGCCGTTACCGTCTTCCATGGTATCATCCTTTTCCTCTACTGTGTTCGCAACTCCAGAAGTTCATGGCTTATGATCAACGTGGCCTCTGTCTTTTACAGAGTAATCATCCCCATGCTGAACCCACTGATCTACAGCCTCAAAAACAAAGATGTGAAAGAGTCAGTTAAGAAAGTAATGAATATTAAATTATTCTATGATAAAATGTAAAGCTAGAAAGAATTTTTGAGGTAAGAGTGTCTCAATAGCAGATTGAAACGTGAACCTAGTTTAACCTTGCAATTGATAGGCCAATTTCTGTTCACTCTTTTATTTTATTAAAATAACTTTAAAATTAGAAATTAAAACAGAAATAAAAGATTACTTAAACTAAACTTTTGATATAGAATTGTAATTTTTTTTCTGTGTATAATATCTGACCTTGTAATTGTCCTGGTTAAACTTCAGTTTGATCTAAATCATGTGAACTGTAGGACTTTTGAAATGATCTAAAGAGTTATAGCCTACAATAAGAAAGTTTACTTTTTAATATAAAAGTAGTATGTTAAGAGCTGCTCAGCATAAAACTGTAAGTTTCTTAAGAAAGACTTTATTAATTCCATAAAAATCTGTATTGGTGTTTTTCTTTCTGTCTTATTTCGCTCTGTCTGAGTAATATTCCATTGTATATATGTACAACAGCTTTCCTATCTATTCATCTGCTAGGACCTCTAGGTTGCTTCTGTGCCCTGGCGACTGTAAACAGTGCTGCGATCACCATTAGGGTACACGTGTCTCTTTCAATTCTGTTCCATGTGTATGCCCAGCAGTGGGATTGCTGGGTCGTATGGCAGTTCTAGTTCCAGCTTTTTAAGGAATCTTCACACTGTTCTCCATAGTAGCTGTACTAGTTTGCATTTGCACCAACAGTGGAAGAGGGTTCCTTTTTCTCCACACCCTCTCCAGCATTTATTGTTTGTAGACTTTTGGATAGCAGCTATTCTGACTGGCATGAAATGGTACCTCACTGTAGTTTTCATTTGCATTTCTCTGATAATGAGTAATGTTGACCATCTTTTCATGTGTTTGTTTGTTAGCCATTCGTATGTCTTCTTTGGAGAAATGTCTGTTTAGTTCTTTGGCCCATTTTCTTATTGGGTCGCTTATTTTTCTGGAATTGAGCTGCAGGAGCTGCTTGTATACTTTTGAGATTAATTCTTTGTCAGTTGATGAAGATCATTTTTGTATAGTTTTGTGTATTCATGCCACCTCTTCTTAATATCTTAAGGTTAGGTACATACCATCTGGGCTACTATCTCTGAGACTTCATCTTCCCTGTTTCTCCACCATTCACTCAGCTCCAGCCATAGCAGCCTCCTTACCATTCCTTGAACTTGTCAGGCACACACCAGTCCCAGAGCACCTGCTGTACTCTGCCTGGAATGCTCCTCTCCCTGATATCTACATGATTCACTCTCTTCCCCTCTTCACATCTCTGCAAAACTACCCACCTTAGTCATGGACCTCCCCTCCCCAACTATGTGACATGGCAACACCCCGACCCCTACATCCCAAGTATGCAAACTCTGCTTTATACTGTTCCATGGTGCTTATCTTTCTCCAATGTATTACATACTTATTTGTTTCCTCTGGTCTGTGTCCCCTACCCCTCATACATAAGCTTCAAGAAGCCAAGAAACTTTTATTTAGTCTCCTCTGGATGCTCAGAACTAGAACAGAACGTGGCATTAGTTTCTCCAATTTGTTAAAAGAATATAAAAGTGCTCTGAAAATTATAAAGCTGTAAATACACGTGATGGGGCATTATTCTTATTTATATGGGTAAACCAGAAGACAGTCTTTTTGTTTAATTCCCAGTTCATTTATCTGGTCAACTCTGCTACATATAAGGAGATTCTTTGTCCGCCACCTGCAGACTAGATACTGCCACACTTCAGGTGACACCCAGGGGTGTGACGCAAAACAGTTAACCACCTGCTCCCCAGGAACCCAGCAGAATGGATACAACGACCCACTGTCACCACCAAAACCCATTAACAATTCCTCGGAAATAAAAATGGAATCTGGCCCTATCGGCTGGAACCACCATCTTCCTGTAATTCGTCAAAATGACCAACACAAAGGGAAACAGGAGAGATACCCACTACGTGTTTCCAGGACTTTTAGAGAACAAGGAGTTGTTCCTTTGCCCACGTACAAGTGAGTCTATAAGAAAGGTGATACTGTAGATATTAAGGGACTGGGTACATACGAAAAGGAACAGCCCAGGAATGTTACCATGGCAAACCTAGGAGAGTCTGCAACGTCACCCAGCGTGCTTTGGCATCATTGTAAGCAAACAAGGGCAAGAGTCTTGTCAAGAGAGTGAACGTGCCTGTGGAGCATCCTGAGTGATCTTAAGAGCTGAGACAGCTTTCTAAACCGTGCAAAGGAAAATGATCCGAAACAGGACACCAACGGGAAAGGGGCTTGGGTTCAGCTGAAGCGCCAGCCTGCTCCACCCTGAGAAGCATGCTTCGTGAGACTCAATGAAAAGGAGCCTCAACTGTTGGAGCCCGTTCCCTGTGAACTCATGACCTGACCTGTGTAAAGCAAAGACAAGACTTGGACTATACAAATGTTTTTGGGAAAAAATGGAATCTGGTAATGAAACAGTCTAACCTTTTGTTCTCCTTTGGGGTTAGTCTCTTTCACACGCTCACAAGGTGACGCATGTAGAGGCCTTGCCCTCCGGCCTTCAGACCAATATTCCCAGAACCAAACAGCTGTGCCAACACCTCCACTCCAGGGCCGCACCGCATTCAGTCCAAGGTGGCGGTGGCGGCCGCACGCGGAGGGGCTGCGCTGCTGCTGCGGTCTACCACACACCTGCGCCTGTCCCGGGAGAAATCAGCCCACTCCCTACTGACGAGAACCCCATAAAGGCACTTCCCTGGTGGACCAGTGATTAAAATTCTGTGCTTTCACTGCAGGGGGAACAGGTTCTGGGAACTAAGATCCCAAATTCCCTGCAGTTCAGAAACAAGAAAAACCAATAAAGCAGGTCCACCAATAAAGCAGCCTGTAAGGGAGAGCTTGTCCTCGACAGCGTGAGCTCACACCTGTCTGTTACTTAATCATGTTAATGCTTTCCTTTGCTTCTGAACGAAATTCAGTCTCCTATTGGCACAAGTGACACTGGGCAGAAGGGTCCTTGCTAGGGATCAACTTGGAATTGGTTGGAAACAATCAAAATAATATCAGCTGAAGCTTCCACCGTACCAGAGGCACATCGGCCTGGAGAAACTTATGATCAATGACAGTTCTACTACATTATTATCTTTAGAAACTTGTAGAAAAATAAGCATTGAATTGGGAATTAAAAAAAAAACCTGGGTTCCCTGCCACTCCCCTCGGTTCAGGGTTTCTCAGCCTCAGCACTGCTGACATCCTGTGCCTACAATACTTTGACGTGACGGGTTGTCCTGTGCTTGGTAATACTCGGCAGCATCCCTCATCTCAACCATCAGAAGCATTTTCGCTCGGTTGTGACAACCAGAAATGTCTCCAGACATTGCTAAATGTCTCCTGGGCATTGAGGACTACTACTCTGCCTCCTAGCTATGGAAACCAATAAATTAGTAAGACTGTTTGGGGGTTAATTTCCTTGTTTGTAAAAGAGGCCCAGTAATACCTATCACACAGGATGGCTTTAACAACTAAAAGCAATCATGTATACAAGTACTCAGCAAATCTTACCATATTACTATTTTTGTACCTATTTATTCTTACTCCCAATAAATAATAAGTTATTTATCTTGCTCTAATAAATGTCTTTCCTTATGTAGGCTACAATGATGAGCATCCTGTCTTTCTACAGTCATAAAGTTGAGCTTTTCAGTGCCTTATCAGGTCACACCTGCAACACACAAATTATCTCCAAATCCATTCCCTAGTTGCTTTCTCCTCTTAAAGAGCATGCCCTTTAAAGAGTGCATTAAGAGACTGTCTGCTCACCCATGGTTAATTTTACGGGTTGTTTATCTACAGTAGGATTTACTTGAGTCTATCTTGGCAAATGTAATGAAGCCTGGATGTGCTTTCATGGGGGACTGTGAGGTGAGGTTAGTGAGAGCAGAATAAAGTCTTAGGCTAGTTTTGGAAATGTCATTTCAGAATCATTTAAATTGGAAAAGTTCTAGACAGTTCTAAAAGAAGAGCTCCAGTAAACAAACCCATCACAACAAATAAGACAGAAAACCCACATCCGCTCTTTGGAGGCAGAGAACAGTGTGGCATTCGATGTGGATTCTATCTTGAAAACTATTAATAACCCGGTCTGCCAATTTTTCAATCCCCTCAAGGACTAGACAAGTACATTGTGCAGTAGACTATATCCATTGCGATATTAATTCATGTCTCTCTTCGGTGAAAAATTTAAATGGATGGTAGGGCTCTAGGAGGGATGGACAGAATTACCATCATTTTACAAATGAAAAAAGAGGTTTGGTAGCCTGTGCAAGGTCACATAGACAATAATTGATGGAGTCAAGATTTGAACTCAAGTCAGCTACCTTTGGATCCCAGCTCTTTTCATTAAACTGCACAAAATAATTCAGCATTCTTGGAGTGCATTACCACCTGCCCCACGGTGAGCAATGGTGGGAAAATATAAGTGGGTTTTAACAGCATCAACACATTTACAAAAGGAAAAGCCAAAAAAAACCTGAGAAAAGTAAGTTCAGTTAATGACAGGAAATACTCTCTGTCCCTCCCTAGAGCAAGTGTTGATGAAGGGACACCAGCAAGAGCTTATGCATTTGAACGTTCAGGGAGATTCATACACTCTCTTAGAGGACTGGTAAGCTACGAACCCTAATCTGCCAGGTGGGATGTGTGCTATGAAAACTACCTCCACCAACAGATGTACATCCAATGCAGCAGAGGATCCACCCAATGAGACTAGATTCTGGCCCCAGAGACCCCCTACAGTACACACCCCTCCTTAGTTCGCTGATCATGGAACAAACTAGGGATGTGTGAACTCTGAGGAGTTTGTGATGACTACTTTTACTATTAGAATAGAAATTTTTCAGTATTTTAATGACTTGTCCAGTCATTCAACCCTGCTCCCCACTTCTTAGACATGTGGCCTTACATGAATTATTTAATCCTTCCAAGCCTTCATTTATTTGTAAAATGCTGTTAACAATGCTTACCACCCAAAATTGCTATAAGGATTAAATGAGATGCAAACAAAGTGCTGTGCACTGTTCTTGACAAATATTAAATGCACAGCAACCATCAGTGTTCATTATTATTAAAGGAGAAACCTTGAAATATCCCATGTATCAATTAATGTTGGTAAAAAATGAACTTGAGTCTCACGTATTATATGTGACAATTCCTAAGGTCAGACATCCATGGTATAGTTTACACCCTCATTGAATCACACAGCCAACCCCAGTAACTGAGTTAACTCGATCTCCTTTTGGTTCTATCCCAGGCACTGATACTAATTTTGTCTCCAAATAAGACAAATAGGATGGGCTGCCTGTCAACAGGGTCTTGTGGAGTCAATCATGGTTCATCCTGTTTCTTCCAGCAGCTGAGTCCCCCATCTGGCTTCTCAAGTTTTCAATTGCAAAGATCAACCTTCTCAGTAGCTAAACACAGAATCTTACGTGTCAGCCCTCGATGGCTAGGTTTCCTGTCCCTCGGTGCTGGTCACCAACTCCCTAGCTGCTGATTCCTGGCTTTACCAGTGCTCACTGCCAATCTGATCAGAACCCAGCTTTTTCAAAGCTGAATCTCAGGCAAATCTATTTCCCAGATCTTGCATCCTCAGTAGATCCTGGATTAAAAGATTCAGGAATCCCATATATTCTAATCTTGGACTTAGCTCCCCATGGTGGATTTTCTAAACCTCTCTATGTGAAAACCCTGGATATGCTCCTATCTGTGGGCCCTGTGGTTGTTTGACCTAGACTCCAGGTAGTAAAGCGGGGTGGTTTATGAGCACAGTGTTGAAGTTACACAAAGGAGAGTTTGAACCCCAGGTCTGCCACTTACCAAGGTTTTGAGTAATTTCTTATTCTTTTTGAACCAAATTATAAAATGGAGATAAAAACACATACTTCTGAGAGTTGCTCTGAGAGGGGTAGGTTAAACTTGGTTCCATAGCTGGCACAGAGGAGCATTCCACACTCTTATTTTCGATGAAAGATGCACTCCCCCCTCTACTGCAACTTGATGTCTGATCATTTTCTATTTATTTAAACTAGATCCTTAATAAAACTACTTGGAAATCACTCAAAAGTCTAGACAGCTGCTCACACCAATACATTCTGGCCTCTCAATCAAAATTGTCCAAAATCAAATTTGGACATACACTGTTTTTACTGTTCGTTTGTGATTTCATTCCTTTGACAAACACGTAGTGAGCATCTAGTGTGCCAATGACTGGGCCATGTGAACACAAATTTGCCCTCATGGAGGTTACAGCCTGGTGTTCCCCAACCAGATTTTTTAAAATATTTTTTTTATTTATTTGGCTGTACCAGGTCTTAGTTGTAGCATGTGGGATCTAGTTCCCTGACCAGAGATTGAACCCAGGTCCCCAGCATTGGGAGCACTGAATCTCAGCTACTAGACCACCAGGGAAGTCCCCCTCACCCAAATTTAAGGGACCGTCTTTTATCGAAATCTCATTAATCCAGGATCATGTCTAGCACAATGCTTGTGAGATAATTCTTCTGTTAGTACTTGTCTACCTACATTTTCCAGTATTTTCAAGAGTATATTACACTTATTGTTTAAAAATTCATTAAATTTGAAAAATACTGGCTGGCTCTCTGGGAAGTGCATGAAAGTCCTTTGTCAGCCCACCTTCTGCAGCAGGAAGTCCCGACCTGCCCGTTGCAGTAGCTGTGTCTCTTTTAGGTAAACTCCTGAGTGAACAGTCACTGCTGGCTCTTCACCTGCTGCCCAATATCTATTCTCTTCTCTCCAAAGACTTTGCCATTTTTCTAGGTCTGAACCACCTAGGATTCCAAAATAATACTGTGTTTAAAATCCAACCCATTTCCTCTGGAAGTTTAGAACAGACACCAATTACTTTATCTGGATTCTTTAAACAAGAAAAAAAACTCCAGTTGCTACAGTCAATCTTTTCAAAAGGCAACGCAACTTCTCTCTTTGGGAGTTGCTACGTATGATGCCACTCTGTTTTAAAGGGTCTGAGATAAGTCTTCAATTTTGTGAAGTTTAGAGATTAATAATACCTTTGGGGAGGGTGGGAAATGCTGAAAGGTAGGCAGGACTTGTCACAGGAAAAGAAAAGAATCTCTCCTGCTTTGCTGTGATTAGCTGCATAAATTGTAGTGCGAATTCCAGAGCTAAATGAATTAGTATGCATCCCACCCAGAGTTCTTTATTTGTTGAAGTAAAATGCTTACAATCTTTGCTTGGGGGAGAAAAAGAGAGTATGTCATTGAATGAATATGAATTAATCAGTACTTTATGGACAGAACCCATAATTTTAAAGCAGTGAAAAAAGGCAAGGCATTTATCAGAGTTCCACTCAGCAATCTCCCTCTGTCATTGCTAATAAATCTTTTATGAAATGGAGTTTTGCAATCTTTGCAGGAACATTCTCCCTCCCTCCAAGCTTTCCTTGGAAGAAAAAAATAAGTTAGCATTCATCTCTAATATTTTCTCTTCCTTTCCCTATTTGAATTTCCTATGCACAGAAAAATCTCTGAACCTTTTTGTTTTCAAAGCTTTTTCCCCAAATTTATAAGCTCAAGACCTCTTTCATCAGAAGAAATAATTCATATGAAACTTCTCCCAAGAGATTGGAGGCAAGAAGCTGAGTTTCAGGTGAGAAACACAATATTTTAGTAAGTATAATATCCTGGGTCTGCTAAACGATCAGTGTCTATAGACAGAGTGACACAGTCTGTAGACTAAAGGAGTTTGGAGACAGTAATTAAAGGATACAATATTCTGGTTCTAATGCTTTATAATTTTCCTATAACTACTCATAGAAACAAGACTCTGCTGAATTATAAACAGCCTGCCAATAACCTCACGTTGTCCTGATTTAATTAGGATTTTATGCTCCTACTTGAAGGTTAGGTTCATTAGCTGTGAAATACGCCATGGATGTCTGGATTAAGATTTTAAGAGAACCCTAAATATGGAGTGGCACGTAGCCAGTTTCTAGCCGCTTAAACTGTGCAAAGGGATGTGTGATCATTTTCCCTGAGGCTGGTAACTTTTTATTTTTAGCCACAAATCCACAGGCCATCTCTCTTGGTTAGGGATGGGGCCTGATGGCCGGTCGAAAGCTTGAAAAGGTACATGACTGAGAAACAACTTGTTAAGAGGCTATAATGAAGGGTTGGCAAGAGGGGGGTAGGATGCCTGTAATGATTTTGCCATTAAGAGTGTGTTCCATTTTACAGCTTGGATTTATTTATAACAACAGGTGGTGGTATTTGTGGGGAATTGCTTGTTTTTTCATTTGAGAAGGGCAGCTCCATACATCTGTTAGAAGGCGAAACAAAACCTTTTCCAAACACCATTTTCCTCGCTTTCTGCATCACCATTAGGAAGCAAGAATTTGTAGCAAAAGGCCACCCTGCCATTATTTCTTCCTGATGACACTCATTTAGCAGCCATTAAAATGCAAATAGAACTATGATTTTTAGATCACAAAATTAACATTAACGGTTGGATGATTGATTAAAGGTCATGGCAACGGTATAACTTAATTTCTTAGATAATTGTGTTCAGTTTTCTGCAGACTGTTTGGGTTTCTGAATTAATTTGATCTGTTGTTGAACACTGACAGGTGCGGTAATTGGCAGAGCCTCCTTGGGGCTCATTTCTTCCCTTAAACTGCGCGCTCTTGTCTTCCTTGAAGTCCTTGTCTAAAACACAGAAGAGAGGGCCAAGCCAGCCAGTGCACAACCAGTGGACTTGTAAGTCTGAGTGAGGTCACTGGAGAGGTTATTACAGACCTGGAAAGAGCCAAATAGAATTCCATTCCATGGTTAACGAGTTTTTCCCCTAAGAACTTCCTGCATTGAGCTCACGGGGGTATAGAATGACCCCTGGCCCTCCCCTGGGGCTCAGGCTAGCCTCTTCAGAACCCGGGTTGAAGGAGCCCATCTTGGACCCATTTTTCTTTAATGGAGGCAATAAGCTGTAAAGAGAGGTAATAATAAATCACCAGCTTTTCATGTCACCTCTGTATGTGACAGTTCAAGCAGTGAGCTGAGACTAGAAGTGGCCAGAGATTTGGTCCAGCTGCTCTGCTTCTCTCAAGTGTCAAAACACGAAATATATATGGTGCTTACCTGGTAGGCTAAATGCCTTTGAACTCGTATTGTAAAGTTAGGAATTCACAGGGAAAGCACTGAGAAAATTCAGTTAAGCTGCTTGACCATTGTTGCTATTATTATTATCTCTTCAAGTACTTTCTTGAAGTACCTTCTTTCTGGAAATTACACAGGACTTTGTTTTATTGTGATGGTTTCTATCCTGCAATCTTCTGACCATGAGCTGCTCGATTCTGGCTCAAATCAAGCAACTCCTCTCAATAGCCAAGTTATAGCTGATGTCAATGACATTATCCTCGAAGTAAACAAATTCACTCTTAGTTCAAAACAACTTCACTTAAATGATAACAAACCAATACACAATAAGGTCACAACCACATTTCATCAGGATTTAATTCAACATAAGCATTGACTCCAGTATTCATTGAGCATCTACTATATGCCAGACTCTATTCCAAGGCTGAGGATATTCTAATAAAGAGGACAGATGATTCCTTCAGGATGTAACTCACAGCCTCTGACAAGACACAGGGAAGTGAGAACAAGCGATGAATGACACTTAAAGGTAAGCTGAGCACTACAAAAAAGGAAGGAAAAAGTGAAAGAGTAGTATTTGAGCTTATAGCAGGCTTTGTATTCTCAGTGCCTTTCACAGTGGACATTAGGTCCTAAAGGCATGTTTGTTGAAATCATCAATCTCTTCAATAATGAATCAACAAGAGGATATAAGGATGTAATTCTGGTAAGTTCTAGAAGAGCCCATGGACAAAGTGGGACTTGCAGGCCACCACACCGGCTACCGTCGGTTCCTCAAACACACCATATTTCCCCTGCCCTGGGGCCTTTGTACGTCCACTCTTACTGTGATGTACTCCCTTACCTTCTATATGCCTGTCCACTTATACTTCAGACCTCAGCCCAAAGGGCTGCAAGACGGCAGGAAAGATGTCCCTGACTTCTCCTTCCCTTTCAACCAGATCAGATCCAGAGCCTGGGTACAGAGGCCCAGCCAGGTGCCCAGGTACAGGCTCCCACAGGCTCCACCACGCCAGCCCCCCACCACACACCCCTGCTTGGCCCCGTCACGCAATCTGTGCTGATCTGGATGATTATTACATAAATGTCTCTCTCCCCTCTGGACTCAAAGCTCCGTTGGGGACTAGCATGTCTGTCCTGCACCATGGTGTCCATTGCAGCCTCTCACTAAACAGCTGTTAGATGCATAGATGAACTTGGGCACATTGTGTGTCAGGTCTTTAAAAATGGCAAGAGTCTGAAGAGGCAAAGAAGAAGAAGCGCAAACACAGGGGTGGGAAGAGCACAGAGCAGGTCCCACAGGGCTGTGCAGGGTGGATGAAAAGCATTTCACCAGCTGTGCAACTGGGCTCAGGCCACACCAAGCAGATGGTTCAAGGCTGGCACTCCCTGCCTGCGCTAACCCTTTGGCTCCTGGATTGTGGAAGAGGGGGCAGGTCCCATAGGTGATCTGGGGCTGGCCTGTAGGGGTGCCCTTCGGGGCAGCAGCTGTCCACCAATATTTTAACAAGCCAAAGATTCATTCAGAGCACAGGCTGCCTGAGAGCAATCTCAGAAATAAAGAAGACCCAATGGGGGCCTATTCCTTTATGGAATATATATATATTGGGGAGATAAGCTAGATTATGAGAAACCTTAAAATTCAGACATAGGCATTTGATCTTGAGTTCAGCAAACAACATAGGAAGTTACTGTAGATCCCTGAGAAAGAGAGCAAAGAGGAAAGGCATACTTCTAGGAAGACTGATTACAAAGTTCAGGTCAGACACTGTGCTAGGTGCTAGAGAGCTAAAAATGACACACAGACATTAAGCTTTGCCCAAATAAAACTCCCCATTTTATAATGCGCAAGGGAAGTTATGAATTTCCCCAGAAGTTAAAGTCTCCATTTTCTATTGCTATGAGACTAGCTGGGGCTGTTTTCTCTTCTAGTATCTGAGCTCCCTAAAGAAATTCCTTACATCCTTAGTAATGAGTCTGGAAGTGTGAATCACTCAGTCGTGTCCAGCTCTTTGTGACCCCATGGACTGTAGCCCACCAGGCTCCTCTCTCCATGGAATTCTTCAGGCAAGAATTCTAGAGCAGGTTGCCATTTCCTTCTCCAGGGAATCTTCCCGATCAAAGGATCAATCCCAGGTCTCTAGCATTGCAGACAGATTCTTTATCATCTGAGCCACCAGCGAAGCCCAGTAATGAGTCTAAATTTTGGTAAATGTTTGTTGAATGAATGAAATGAATGTCTTTCTTCAGAATAAAAACATCAAAATTAGCCGACAAATCTGTGCTACTATGGAAATCCTCTTTCCCCTCCATCCTTCCTTAAACAAGTTTTCCCCCACTAAAACTTGCCTTTCATCAATGTTGCCAAAACCAGACAGCCTAAATCTCTTCCTTCTTTATCTGCAGTCTGCAGAGCCCCACTTCAGGGTGTGATTGCCTGCACTCTTCTGAATCCAACCCAGTTCCCCTCTTGGCTAACACTAACTTGTTAAGCAGTATTTTATGAAGTTAACCAGGCTCATTACAGAGAACATATTTCCAAGAGGAAGGATGTTAATTTCTTCCTCATACAAGGACCAAAAGTCAATATCGTAAATCCAGAAAATCTCCCCTAAATGTCTCTCCCGTCATCATTCTTCCCTGTGCGCTGGGTAAATATACCGTTATGACAGGTTAGCTATATTTCTGCTCAGCAATGTAATATTGAAGTGACTGCAAGACAAGTCACGCTGCTGAAGTAAGGAGTATTGGCTGAGCTGTTACTCCTCACGTTATTTTGTGACATTGGAATTCCATCAAATCGAGTTAAATGTACCTTTAACTTTTAAACAAGCCCCAATTCTGAGCCTTAACCTGCTTAGAACATGCTGAACTTGGATGATGACCAACAGATTCTCAACCTGAGTTAGAGGTGCATGAAAAGGAAGCAGTTTTCTAGGGCATGTTTTCATGTCAATAGATTCGTTTACTCAAATGTCTAATAAATACCAACTGCACACACTGCATGAGAGATACATAAAAACGTGGGGACAGAGGAACCAATTTTTCAGGAATTTACAGTCTAAGAAGCAAAGAGAGTTTAAACTAAGACTCAGTATTTTAATTTTAATACACACATACACATCAGACCTTAGTAAAAATTTCTGTGCAGAAGTATGAAATCTCCAAATAATGTTTTCCCTACCACCTTCTGAGAGTCTCTTAACCTCATACAATATCAGGGAGAGGAACACAGCTTCATTTTAGGAGTAAACAGGAATCTAATTTTAGAAATCCTCCAAGATGTTGACCTTTGTGTAGGGATCTGTCAGCCTAAGACTCAGGGTCTTGGATGGGTTATTATAAATTAAAATCTAATACTCCGCCCTTCTATTTGGATCTATAAGGCCCCATTCAATCAGCAACATCCAGCTTATGTGTGCAATTCAGCTCCAAAAGTTAGACTGCAAAATTTGGTGACTTCAACATTTCAAGGGCATGGGCAAAATTAATTAAGGCATTGCCACTAAATATTAGCCCTTCCTGAATCCTTCTTCCTAAGTTTATTTCTAATTATCTCCCATTGAGTCATGTCCCCAGTGAATCAAAAATTTTATTAGATTTTTAGGAACCTATTTCCTGACAGCTTCAAAGGATTTTTATATTTTAGCATAGTTGATTCCTTCTAATACACTTTCATCTCTCAACTAAATTCTGTCCTGAATTATATTATAAAGCTATAGAGTAGAAAGAATCCTTTAAGGTCACCTACCCCTGTTCCATCTGATTACAGACAAGGAAACTGAGGCATAAGGAAGTCTGGTATCTTGAGAAATATGAATAAGTTAATGTTGCAGAAACCTGATGTTACAAAGACCTACTATTAGATCCTATCAAGACCAAGCTGGAAATGGTCCTAGAATAAAGGCTTACATATTTTGATTTTGAAGATATTCCATCAAAAGGTTATCCTATGCTCCAATCATCCTACATAAAGACTTCCACATCAACAAGCCCAGCCCAGGCACTCAGAGCTTCCAACTGATCTTTTTCACATCTGCTTCTCTAACGTGGAAAAATAGACAAAGTATCCCTATATACAGAAGCAAGATTTCACCATAAGACAAATTAAAGCAAACTCAAAGCAAAACAGAAAAAAGGAAACTAGAGACAACAGAAAATCCAGGAAACAGAAGAAAATCTCAAAAATTAGTATCCTCAGAGTGATATTTTATACATAAAACATGATACTATGAAAGGGAATTTATTAAAGGATAAGAATGAGTTCTTAGATATTAAAACTATGCAAGCAAACTTAAAAACATAATAAAGAGTTTAGACAATTAAATTCAGAAGCCTCATAGAAAGGAAAACCAAAAATAAATAAAGGAAAACTGGGCCAAAAAAAATATGAGAATGGTAAGGGGATTCATTCAGAAAGTCTGCCATGCAACCACCAGGTACCCCAAGAATTCAGCAAACTAAGGAAAGGAAACTATCAGAGCATAAAACAAGAACATTTCTCAGGACTACAGGACGGAAGTCTGCCTGAAGGACCTTTCTGAGTGCCCAGTGCCACACTGCAGTGGTGTGGAACTCCAGAAGGCCAGGGATAAAGAGGAGACCTAGAGAGCTCTAAGGACAGTTTTCAACACAGGACAGGCTTTGCACTTCTAGACACTGGGAATAAAAAATAGTGGAGCAAGTCCTTAAGAATCCTGAGTGGATACTATGTGAAGCCTAGCATTCTATACTAAACAATGATGAATCAAAAGAGAGGATGGAATATTGACAGCTTCCCATCAACAAGGTTCAGAGCATGTGTCTCCTATACATTTTTCTTAGAAAGTTACTAAAGGGTTTTCAGTAATATAGTAATGTGTTTTTTTAATGCCTGAAGAAAATATGGCAAAATGTTATAACTATATGAGAATATAGGTATCTGGGTATTTATGGTCTTTCTTTTCTCTAATCATTTGCTTGAAATTTTCATAACAGGATCCTAGTACCCTAATTGGCTCAGTAATCTATCCATAGTCAGAGTAATGTTAAAGTTGGTTACTGAATGAACTTTATAAATTGTCATAAAAGTATGAACAGAAGGGGAAATAAGAGGCATGAGAACTCTAATAAAAATAGATCTAAAATGTTAACAACTTTAAAATGAAGGGGAAAATGATAACTTTAGTCCTAAAAGGGACCTCAGAGAATCCTCTTGCCTTCTTTCCACTACCTGAGGACAAAGCAAGAAGACAGCCATCTAGTCAGGAGGTTTGGGGTGGACATGTACACACATGTGTATTATTTAAAATGCACAGCCGGCCAAGGACCTACAGAATAGCGCACAGAACTCTGTTCAACATTACAGTGGCAGTCTGGATGGGAGACGAGTTTAGGGGAGAATGGATACATGCATATGTAAGGACTGTTTTGCTGTCCACCCGAAACTATCACATTGTTTGTTAATCGACTGTACCCCAATATGAAAAAAAGTTTTTTAAAAAAGACAGCCATCTGTGAACCTAGAAGTGGGCCCTCATCTGTCATCAGATCTCTTGTTTCCTTGATCTCAGCCCCTAGAACTGTAAGAAATAAATATTTGTTGCTAAACCACCAAGTCTATGGTACTTTTTATGGCAGCCCATACTAGACCAAGACACTTACCAAGAAAACTGCAATTTTGTTCAGAGTAGCAGTGTACCCAGCCCAAGGTAATGAACCATAATGATTCTATTCCTTTTTGACAGGAACTTGTAATGCCATGGTCCCCTAAAACTAAGAGTGGACCCATGACTCAGCTCTGACCGATGAGTCACAAGAAAAATCTGCTCAGGGGCTTCCAGACAGTCCTAATAAAAGACTCAAACTTGGCCATTACCAAAACTGCCCCTTCAATCTTTCCTTGAGGGCACATATTATAATGATTGGATTTGTGACAGCCGTCATATGACCACACAATAAGCATGAGAATGAAAAGTCAATATGCTGAGGGTGGATGTGAAGAAGATACAGAGAGTTTGGATCCTTGATTGCATTATTAAACAACTAAACAAATGCCAGCAGCCGCTTACCACCAGATTTCTTCCTATGCAAGAAAGTTAATTCCAATAGTTTAAGCCAATATTAGGTTTCTTTTGCTTGCAACTGAAAGCATCCTAGCTGATACAAATTCATAGTTTCATTTACGTCTCACAATAAATGAACTAAGTGTTATTCATTTGGGGCTTTATTATTCCATCTTGCATGCTGGAACTTGAATCACTTTTCTAAGGCTTCAGAGCTGGAGAATAATGCCAGATTTTGAACCCAGGGATAATGTCAAAGCCCGAGGTTCTTCCTCTACTCCCTTTCTGTTCACAAGATGGCCCTTGAACCAGCAGGGCTGACATCACCTGGAAGCTTGTCAGAGATCCAAAATCTCTGACCCTGTCTTATATCCACCAGCTCAAAATGTGCAGTTTAAAAAATCCACAAGTCTTGCTTAGATATACCCAGGAGGAAAATGAGAGCCACTGGTTGCAGCTTACAAGAGGCCAGATTTGATTTGAGGTTAAAGAAAATAAGAAGCTTTTAATAAGTAGAGCTATCAGGAAGGAAAGGATCTGCTTATAAAGTAGTGAGTTCCCCATCACTGGAGATATTCAACATCAATGGAACACCCACTTGCTATGGCGATATGGGATCCTATGGAGATAACCTTGAGGCCTTTCCATTATGGTGCGCATTGCCATCAACCTTTCCAGTGCCTGAAACTTCACCGTTATAGACACCATTATAGACAATACAGTCTTATCTAGTAAATGTCATTTAAAGTCCCTGATGTTGCACAGAGTGAAATCTGCAGTGCTCTGTGTGTGGGTAGGGATACGTAGGTAATGCTGGAAGATGGGAAGAAGGCCGCCAGCTCACATGAGGCAACCCAGCTGGGAGCAGGAGGAAGAATACAGGCAGAGCATCTGAGCCTGGGGCAGCAGGTGGTGAAGGGAAGGGACCTCAGGGCTGTGGCTATCAGTGGCCCAGGATGCAAAGTCTGCCATTGCCTCTGCCCAAGCAGATGCCACATGCCGTTGGGTTTGAGGCTTCCCTCAGCTTCCCCTGCAGTTGCATCATTCCTGCCTGCTGCTGCTGCTGCTGCTGCGTCGCTTCAGTCGTGTCCAACTCTGTGCAACCCCATAGACAGCAGCCCACCAGGCTCCCCCATCCCTGGGATTCTCCAGGCAAGAACACTGGAGTGGGTTGCCATTTCCTTCTCCAATGCATGAAAGTAAGAAGTGAAAGTGAAGTCGCTCAGTTGAGTCCAACTCTTAGCGACCCCATGGACTGCAGCCTACCAGGCTCCTCCGTCCATGGGGTTTTCCAGGCAAGAGTACTGGAGTGGGGAGCCATTGCCTTCTCCGATCCCTGCCTGAGCCCCTGGCAAAACCTGCAAACTGAAGCAGGCTTTGGAAAGGTGCACACGTAACCACATTCTCACCCTTTTGAATTTACTTCCACAGTATAATTAAGTACATACATGCATACATGGCTATAACACGAGCTGTCAATTCAATGTGAAAATGTGCGTTAAACAAATCCAAGTGAGGAGCTATAATCTCTAAGCCTTAGGCTTAAGGAGACACACAGCAGACTCACAGACATTTTGTGGGACACACTGCCACCCAGTGGCCAAAAGGGAAATTGTCAAGACTTGGAAGCACAAAGTCAACAGTGCCTTGGAGTCCTTGGATCTCCTAAGACCTGGCAGTTCAGTTCAGTTCAGTTCAGTTCAGTCACTCAGTCATGTCTGACTCTTTGTGATCCTATGGACTGCAGCACGCTAGGCTTCCCTGTCCATCACCAACTCCCAGAGTTTACTCAAACTCATGTCCATCGAGTCGGTGATGCCATCCAACCATCTCATCCTCGGTCTCCCCTTCTCCTCCCACATTCAGTCTTTCCCAGCATCAGGGTCTTTTCCAGCAAGTAAGTTCTTCGAATCAGGTGGCTAAAGGATTGGAGTTTCAGCTTCAGCATCAGTCTTTCCAATGAACATTCAGGGCTGATTTCCTTTAGGATGGACTGGCTGGATCTCCTTGCAGTCCAAGGGACTCTCAAGAGTCTTCTCCAACACCACAGTTCAAAAGCATCAATTGGCAAGTTCTCATAAATGTTTTGAACCAAATTATCCTCTCAGTCTCAAAAGTCTCAGGATGATGGCAGAAGCTCTGTTCAGGGAACGCAGGTCTGTGTTAAAATAGAATAAATATGTTTTTTGAAGCCTCCATCAGTTCAACAGAAAGCATGCCTCCCTTTCTCCCTTCCTTTCCTCTTTCCCTCCTTTCCCCACTTATCTCTTATGTGATGAGTATGGTGTAGGCACATGGGATCACAGGTCAAAAGGGACAGTGGCTTTAAACCTACCATCATTACACAATGTGGAAAGAGCTAGGATGACAGTAGAATGTTCAAGGTCTGGTTGGACCTCAAGGAAGAGAGACTAATGGGGGCAGATAGGAACCTTGTTGCTTCCATCTTGACCTGTTTATTAAGGGTTTGAGTTCACATTTTGTTTGTATATGAAGATTTCTATACTTATGTGTTATTTATTTGTAAACTATCAGAAATAGGATTTATACTGTAGTCCTGGTAGACCACACGCAATCACCGTTTGAGCCAAGGTACACACTGAAACCTGACTTTTTGAGATCTTTCCTGATAAAACTCTCTCCTTTTTCTTGACGCAAATTGCAGGTAGGATGTTTCCCTTTGGTCTAAAATATACTGTGCTTTCAGGGGTTCAGGAGTAGGTCATCAAGCCCTGATCATTGTTCCAATATAACTCTCCTTCTCACTTCTCCCTATGGCACCTACACTTAGAGCCTTTCAAAAGCTACATAAAGCTTTTCAAATCTTTATCCCATCATGGCCATCTAGAAAACTATGTACCAATGACAAACTCCCAGGGAGAAATTTTGTTAAACCAGGTATGAATTCACACATGAGGATGCTTTATAAAGAAATAACACATGCTGAGGAGAAAGAAGGAGCAGGGGAGTCTTTGCTGAAAGGAGTATTTTAATTAAGATTTTCATTTATAGCACCAATGAGTCCAAAATTGAAACTATCACCACCATGAGAAGAGGTTATATCTGTGCACAATATATTTACATTTATTTTTCTTTTGTTAAAAGATTAATCTCTCTCTCTCTCTCTCTCTCTCTCTCTCACACACACACACACACACACATACACACACACACCTTTGTCTACTATGAAAACTACTCTTACTTCAGGGAGTTCTCAGCTAACCCTCTCCATGAAGTTGTCACAGTTGGCCCCTTAGTCAGGCCAAAGCAGCCTCCCCCTCCCGCAGTGGACTGACTGTTTGCATCCCTCCAAACTTCCTATGCTGAAACTTTGATCCTAATGTGATGGGGGCAGGTGAGGCCTTTGGGAGATGATTAAATCACAAGGAGCCTTCATGAATGAGATTAGCACCCTGAGAGGCCAGAGTGCTCGCTTGGAGACAGCAAGCTGTGGGGATACAGCAAGAGAAAGCTATCCATAAACCTAGAAGAGGGTCCTCACCAGAACCTAACCATGCTGGTGCCTATGAGATTTCCAGACTCTAGAACTGTGAAAAATGAACCACTGTTTAAGCCACTGGGTCTGCAGTCATTTCTTACAGCAGCCCACACTGAATAAGACCCTCCCCTTACTCCCCAGCACACTCTGCATAGTCACTGGCCATCTAACATTCTGGTTGCTTCACTATCCCATAATCTTCTGGAAATCAGGAATGATGTGAAAGAACAAGTAATCACATTCCTCTGGAGTTCAGAGAATAATCAAGATGATTCTAGAAGATTAACAAGAGAGTCACAGCCTCCTGGCTCTACCTCCTGCTCCCCACAACTAGAGAAAGTCAGCTGTCAGCAATGAAGACCCAGTGCAGCCATGACTAAAGAAATAAATGATTATTTAATTGTTAATTTCAAAATGGCAAAGGCAGAACATTAACCCAAGCACAGGGCCCTCCTGAGCATCAGGGCCTGTGTAACTACATTACGTTACACACCTATGAAGCCAGTCCCGCCTCTGCAACAGGCAGCTTCCAGTGAGAGGGAGGCCCTGCAGACTCCAGAGGAGCAATCAGACTCCTCAAGCAGAGACGGTGCTCCAGGGGAGGGGTGAGGCCGACTGCTGAGAACAAGAAGGCAGGGCGGCTCTTCCCATCCTCTATCCTGCTAGAAAGTACAATGAGAATTCCTTCCTTCAGCTCAACAGAAAATGAGTAGTGGGGAAGAAAAAAGCCACCAGTGAGGAAACACTTTTGAGAAAGAGCTAGGTAAAAGTTACACATGTGCACACTGACATTTTGCACACACTTTCTTTTTCTAATAATTCTAAAAATTACTAGCAGGGGTGAGGGTGGGTATGTTACATGGCACGCGGGCTCTTAGTTCCCAGCCCAGAGATCAAACCCAATGTCCCCTGCATTAGAAGCACAGGGTCTTAACCACTGGACCACCAGGGAAGTCCCTTGCAGACTTTCATGGGCTTCACAAACTTCTTTGAGTATTGCATCGGCTCCACAGGCTGCTATAGCAAAATATCATAGACAGGGCGGTTTACCAACAGACATGTAGTCTTCACAGTTCTGTAGTCTGGGAAGTCCAAGATCAAGTGTCTGGTGAGAGTGTCTGACTCCAACTCAGTGTCTAGTGAGAGGATGCTTCTGGGTTTGCAGAAGGCATCCTTCTCATTGTATTTTTTTATGACTAAGAGAGAATGAGAGGGCAAGCTCTCTGGTGTCTCTTCTTACAAGGGTACTTATTCCTGCATGGGGGCCCCACTTCACAACCCCATCTAAATACAATCCCTTCCCAAAGGCTCCAACCCCAAATACCATCACACTGAGGGGGTAGGGCTTCAACATATGAATGGAGGGGGGGAGACAAACATAGCAGATGTATCTCTGCAAATCTGATGCCTTAAGCATAGAAGGGGATAGGAATGGGTACACACACATGTACATACATAAGTATATAAACAAGTATATACATAGGTATATATACTGTATACACACACACATCTACACATATGGGAATCCCTGGCAGCTCAGCAGTAAAGAATCCACCTGTGATACAGGAGACGTGGGTTCCAACCCAGGGTCAGGAAGATGCTCTAGGACGGACATGGCAACCCACTCCAGTTTTCTCGCCTGGAGAATTCCATGGACAGAGGAGCCTGGCGGGTTACAGTCCATGCTGTCTCAAGAGCTGGATGTGACTTAGCGACTAAATCACCACCACCATACACACATATATATACATAAACATACACACACACACACACATATATATTATATATATATATATATATAAGAGACCACCTCAAGGTCCCTTACAGCTCTCAAACTGATCTTTCTGAAACGTTCACGCCAGCAGCGCTCCACCTGGCCCAGAATGAGCCAACTCATCCTCTTCCCCAGGTAAAGGCCAGACCACATCTACTGTGCACCAGAATCTTCGGTCTCTGTCACCCGTGGCTGTCAATCCAAAGGGCTAGATTTACATCCAGTGCAGTCTGGGCTCTCATTAACCTTGAATCACCTCCTCCTACACAGAGCCATGACATTTAAAATCCTATCAAAGCGTCTAAAACAACCATCAGATTGAGCCTTTGGGGGATAAAATAAATGACCCATGAGCCTAGGATGAGAAAGAAATAAAAGCAGGCCCTAAGGAACTAAGGTCTCTAGTGAAAGCATCACTCACAACACATCACTCTATGTTGCTCTGTTTTGCGGTATATCTGGAATTTAATAATAGTCATCAAATAGAGCCCTTTAAATGTAATTTTGGCTCTGAAGGCCACCTTGTTTCCAAGAAAGCATATTGTAATTTTTAATTGGTTTCAATAAGTGTTAATACAAATTCTGAAGACCTTGGTTTTATTTTTTTAACAAATGATGATTGATGTAGGCTATTGTAAAATTGATCGATTTTCCAATATGCTTATACTGCCTCAAATATGTCTCTCTCCCTAGCCAGGCTAGGAGAATCACTTATACTTATTCATTGGTTGGAAACTGATTGAGAACCTACTATGTGTCAGATGATGTGATAGTATCTAGGAATACAAAGACAGTAAAAACTAGTTTCTGTCTTAAAGGGCTTCCCAGTGCAGGCAGGAAGCAATCATATGGGGATAGATGATGTGAAAGAAGCTTGTTCACAGTACAGGCTCTAGAAGGACTGAAAAGGGGCTGACAACCAGGAAGGAGACACTTTGATGGAACAGCATTCCGGGCAGAGGAAAAGGCAAGAGTAGCGACCAAGTGGTACAAATGTGCCTGTGCCCTGTGTGCATGCTCAGGCCTGTCTGACTGTCTGTGATCTCAGGGACGGTAGCCCACCAGGCTCCTCTGCCCATGGGGATTTCCAGGCAAGAATACTGGAGTGAGTAGCCATTTGCTCCTCCAGGGGACCTTTCCAAGCCAAGGATCCAACTGGAGTCTCCTGCATCTACTGCATCGGTAGGCAGATTCTTACCACTGAGCCACCTGGACAGCAGTTTTCGTGCTAAGTCACTTCAGTCATATCCAGCTCTTTGCCACCCCATGGACTATAACCTGCCAGGCTCCTCTGTCCACAGGATTCTCCAGGCAAGAATACTGGAGTGAATTGCCAAGTCCTTCTCCAGGGGATCTGCTTGATCCAGGGATCGAACCTGGGTCTCCCGCATTGCAGGCAGAGTCTTTACCATCTGAGCCACCAAGGAATGCAGTTTAGGGAGCACCAAACGCAGAGCAGCGTTCTATTGCAAAGATGAGTCTCAGTTCTACCACTTGCTAACCTCGTAGCCTTGAATGGCGCATCTGACTTTCCGAACTTCAGTTTCTTCATCTGTAAATTAGGATAGCTATCCCTCTTCAGATATGCTAAGAGGTTCTGATGAAAATTTATATAAAAATTATTTGCACACTTGATGAGCTCTACAAATGTCAGTCGTGCTTATCTTTCATTATTAAGCCTATTACTTCTCTTTTCTCTTAATCATGAAAACAGACTCTCAGAGGAGGTGTCACAGGCCACCTGATTCAAGCCACTCAGATAACAGAGCTGAAGCCCAGAGAGACGATCGCCAGCATCATCTTCATCAACAGCGAAAGCTTCCGCACCAGCCCCGTGGCTGTCCTGTCACCCTTACCCTGGTTCTCTCCCAAGGGTTTAGTTTACCTTGCCTCATTTACAACAGCCCTACATGACCACTGGAATTATTACCTCCATCTGAAAGAGGAAGGCGCTGAGGCTTGTCTAGCAACCCGGAGTTTAAAATGGCAAAGTCAGAACGCGAACTCAGGTCTCGCGCCCTCCACGTGAAGCCTCCGCTTCTGTCCTTTCGCTCCTCTCTCCTCTCGCTTTTACTTTCTTCCTTGACACTTCTAAACATCCACCCTTTCAAGGAGATAGCTTTTCTAGGAGGAAGGGAAGGGAGGAAAACAGTGACTCTGCAGACACGCCCCACCCCCCACCCCCAGCCGCACGTATCTGAGCCCCGCGTGTCTGGGCCAGAGAAGCGCCACAGGGCACAGAAGCCACCGCTCAGAATGAGGGCTCACGCAGTAAGCGGGAGCCGCACTGTGGGCGCTCCCAGCAAAAGGCAGGGGCAGCTGGCTTCGCAGAAATATTCCTGACTCTACTTTGTAAAGGTGTGGCGCACGCTCAGAGCCGGCAGACGCAGGGGCGCAGAGTCACGCGCTCGCCCAAGTGTCGCGAAGCACTCAGGCCGCTTCTCTTCCACCCAGCTCTCTTCCTCCTCCGAGGTTATCTGCGTCCTCCTAAGGCAATTCTTTGTATTTGTCCCACTGCGTTTTTACTTCTGGAGTGGAATCATTGCTTTCTTTCTTTTTACAGCGTAACAGGCGTTTCTTGGGGTGTGAGGAGAATATTTAAATACCTTTGCTGCCACAGTTAACTTTGGAAGACAAAGGGACACATGACCATCCCTTTGTTAAAAGCAGGGTATTCCAAGCATCAAGCTCAGGCACCTTTGCGTGAATTTGTAAAGAAGTGTGGGACCACAGGAACACAAATCCAAGGGGAAAAATAAAAACTATAAAAGGAATCAAGCTGTCTTGGTTTGGGCACCAGTATCCCAAAGGATAATCTATACCTACAGGAAACCAGGTGCATGCCCCTAGGGGAAGACTGGAATCCAGCCTTGACTCTTCCAGGCATCTACTTTAGAACCATTTGCAGATTTTAACCCAGCTAATTTTAATATCTCATGAGAACAGTTCCTGGAGGGGCCCAGAGGCTGGCACTAAATAACTCCCAATAGCTATTTGTGGAAGGAAGGAGTGAATGAGGACATTGAAGGTCCTCATAAAAATCTAAATATGTCTTGTAAGTGGTACAGGAAAGGCAGTCATGAGGCTACACTCTCTACCAAGAATTTGAAATTACCCTCTGAAAATGAAGTAAGCAAGTGATAGTGAGAAAAGATGTATTCTGACCAAACTTGATTTGTGACCTAGGAAAAGAAATCATGTATATGCGACATGCCCATTCCAGTAAACTGGCTGTAGTCCCTGGAGTGCTGGGCAGAAGATTCTTGAGCCTTCATTTGAGCCCACTGGAAAAGAGAGCCATGATCAACTAGTAATGTCTGCCATGCACACAGGAGGAGGTTGATGGCAAGGAGAGCATCCATTTGCCATCCATTTATTAACACATCCAAAACCTGTTAGTCAGCAGTGGGATTGATCAACCACACAAGAGGGGATAAGGGGAGCCACTGAGGCAGATGTAGACACTACCCAAGGGAGCCCCAGAGCAAGATTTCCCTTATGTGGAAGGGCACGAAGCAGACACAGGTCATTTAGTACTCACCACCCTAGTGCTGATTCCAGGTTGACCAAACAAACTCTTATTTGCCTTCCCATGTAATGCCTCTGCTGTTGTTAGTTGCTAATATGTAGACACTACCCAAGGGAGCCCCAGAGCAAGATTTCCCTTATGTGGAAGGGCACGAAGCAGACACAGGTCATTTAGTACTCACCACCCTAGTGCTGATTCCAGGTTGACCAAACAAACTCTTATTTGCCTTCCCATGTAATGCCTCTGCTGTTGTTCAGTTGCTAAGTCATGCCCCATTCTTTGTGACCCCTTGGACTGCAGCACACCAGGCTTCCCTGTCCTCCACTATCTCCCAGAGTTTGCTCAAGTTCATGTCCATTGAGTTGGTGATGCCATCCAACCATCTCATCCTGTGCTGCCCTCTACTCCTTTTGCCTTTAGGGAAATAATATTCTGGGTCAGGACACAGAGTCAAGCGGCAAGTTCCCTTGACGTTTATAGTTCATGGTGGAGATTAGAGGACGTCTTTCTAGTTATATTGATCACTCTCTGCAGACTATGTTCATGGGTGCCCATCTCAGAAAGGTGAATCTACACAGGATAAATTAAATCATCAGTCATCATAGAGTGAACACTACCTCAAATCATCTCTCCTCCACAGAGGTCAGAGGGTGGGGATGAAAGTTTCCAACCTCTAATCACACAGTTGGTCCTTCTGGAAACCAGCCTCCCCACCTCCTCAGGTATGGGTGAAAGAGGTTTGCTATGAATAACAAAAAACACCCTTTTTAGCTCTATCACATAGAAATTCCAAGGGCTTTAGGAGTAAGAACTGTGTATCAGGATCTAGGGATAAAGACCAAATGTATCTTTCTTATTATATCACAGCATAATAGTATGCAGAGGTGCATGAGTAATAGCAGAGTAGCATGGAAGCATGGAATAGGTTTAAGCTATGCAAGGACGTCAGAGAAGGTTTGCCTAAAGCAGGAATGAGAGCTGAGACCTAAACGGTAATAGGAATTATCCGATGCAAAAGTGTAAGAAACTACGTTCCATGAGGAAGGGAACAGCTGGGCAAAGTCTTTGTGGTAAGAGGAGCTGCAGGAACACAAGAAGGAAGATGATACCAGATGCTGGAGAAGGCAAGGACAACCCACTCCAGTACCCTTGCCTGGAAAATCCCATGGATGGAAGAGCCTGGTAGGCTGCAGTCCATGGGGCCGCTAGGAGTCAGACAAGACTGAGCGATTTCACTTTCACTTTCAGGCATTGGAGAAGGAAATGGCAACCCACTCCAGTGTTCTTGCCTGGAGAATCCCAGGGACGGGGGAGCCTGGTGGGCTGCTGTCTCTGGGGTCGCACAGAGTCTGACATGACTGAAGCAACTTAGCAGCAGCAGCAGCAGCTGGAAAGGAAGGAAGGAACTAGATCCCATGGGATTTATGGGGCAAATGAAAGATGTTTTTCTTTATCCACATTGGGGAGAGAGAGTGACATGCTTACGTGTGTGCTGCAGACAGCCTCAGTGTGAAGGATAGATTATCACATCACATTCATGCATTCACATTCCAGGGCTCTGCCAAAGACAGCCACAGGGAAGTTGGCAGAGTTCATCTTCAAGAGCAGCCCCCAGACTCTTGATCTTTTCAAGACTGAATCATATTTTTATTATCACATATGTGTACGCTATGCACAAGAAAAGATACATTTCCCAAGAACATTTTGGAGAGAAACAACTCGGTTATATCCCTCACATACAGAGGCATAGAGGGGTTCATGTTGGCTTTTTGTGTTTAATTTATTTTACAGGAAGAAATGTAAAAGTCTTTGGGATTGGAGGTTTCCTTTGAACTAACTTCAAACCACCAGACCTGCTAAGAAAGGTTCAGCCAAGCTTTGATATGCCTCAGCACAAACATAGCATTGCTTCTGCTTTGGACATGCAAAGGGAAGAGAAAAAAAATAGCACTCTGCATCAGGAGTCACTCCTTATTAAAAATAATTAGTGGAGATAGTGCATAAGTCACTTTAAAACCCATCCTTTTCTATAATTATCCTCTTAAATACCTACCAAGACCAATTCACTGAACAAGTCTTTGGACATTTTAAGGAAAAATATCTTTTTACTTTACCCAACAAGAGCTTAAGCAAGAAAATTGTTTGCGCTCAGGCCAAACAAAACATTAATTAAACTGACTTGTTTTTCTTTGTTTTTAAGTCTCACTCTTTTTCATGCTTAAATTCTACCTGCCATGTTTTAGCCGAGAATTAAATGAATTGCTTTCCCAACATCACCACCCAAATTATCATTTCATTAGAAGGTAAGGAGAGTCCACAGCCACCATTAAATTCTTGTGGGATTTTATATACTTTTCTGGGAATAAAGCAGAAGTTTTGCAGATTAAGGAGATTAAGACTGTGTACTTTGTGGAATGTGTGTGCACTTGGCTGTGTCCTACTCTTTGTGACCCTGTGGACTATAGATTGCCAGGCTCCTCTGTCTGTAGAATCTTCCAGGCAAGGATACTGGAGTGGGTTGACATAGGCTCTTCCAAGGGATCTTCCTGCCCCAAGGATCAAACTCACATCTCCTGCATCTCCTGCACTGCAGGAAGATTCTTGACCTCTGAGCCATCAGGGAAACAGATTTTCTTTTAAAAAGCTAAACTCTTGACTTTTCATAAATTCTAACCAATACCAATAAAACCTGCTTTTACCAGAAGCAGATTCTGCACTGCTTCTTACCAACCATGACCTGAACAAGTCACTTGACCTGTTTGGTTAGCTTGCCTTTAAAATGGGAATAATAATTAAGCTAAGGTTTAAAGACAGCTTCAAAGCAAAAGGTGAAGCTATTGGGCCTGTGTTTCTAATGTATGCTGGAAATGCTCTGGTTATTTCAGAAGCTCAGGGCATTAACCACTCTCTGTTCTTAGTACACTTCAGTCCTGCTGCCCTGAAAACATGAGCCATGCTTTTCACTGCTTTGAGCTTCAGAAGATGCTCACATCTGTTCTGCCTGAGCTTCCCCAACTTCCATATCTTGAGGTGCTCACCCCCTACTCTGTGTTTTCATGATCTTCTCCCAGCTTATCACAGTCTATTTTAATTACTTATTTATGTCCCTGGATCTCTCAACAAGGCAGGTTGTCCCTTGGGGCAGCAAGAATGTCTTAGTCATCCATATATCCTTTGCTTCTTTCAGATTTTCTGACATTAGAAACGCGTTGACTAGAGGACATCCCTAGTGGTGTAGTGACTAGGACTCTGTGCTCCCAATGCAGAGGGCCTGGGTTCAATCCCTGATCAGGGAACTAGATCCCATGCACTGCAACTAAAAGTGTTCGCATGCTCAATGAAGACTGAAGATCCCGCATGCCACAACTAAGACCCCACACAACCTGATACATACATATATAAATACATAAATATCAATAAATAAAAGAAATGCACTGACTAAAGAAATGAATGCATATCTAGCAAAAACATGTAAGTTATAGGGAGACTAAAAGTTATCCCACCATATCTGCTGGTTTTGTCTCCATTCAAACATCATTGGCAATTTTAATTAATGATTGAACTTGCAAGGATGAGCTCTGCCTATAACCAAATCTACTCTATCTAAAGCCACCCTCTGCCTCTTTTATTCTTTCTTGCCCTTTGTTTCTTTCCACCCTAGAAATAATCACAATTCATAACAATTTCCTTTTGTTACTATTTTTTTTAACAAGAAGTTCTTTTTATTTTTTTTTCAACAAGAAGTTCTTGATGGCAGAAATTTGTCTCTGTTGCCCACTGATGAGGCATAGCTCCTGAAACATGTAGATTTTTTAAAATTTGTTCAAGAAATGAATGAAGCCAGAAAATGTGGGACAAAGTATCATATGGAATCTCTGCATTCTTTCAGCAAGTTATGAATTTTTCAAAATGACTAAGGAGAGTAATAATTTCAACTTTGTTGGGACCTAAAGAGGGCCCAGTATTAGCCCTCTTTTCCCCTTTCTGAGCCGGTTGAGAATTAAAGGAGTTGACAGAATCATAATTTTACTTTTATTAACGATAGAGCTAAAATGTAAAAATTTGGCAAGTGACCCCACAGTACTAAACCTCAGAATCATATGAAGCCAACTCCTAATCTCTAGGCAGGCTCTGCTTAGGGGTGAGGGAGCCTCCCTTACAAAATTATGTCATAGGCTATAACACAGCTGAATGATGAGTACATTGTGCTAAGGGAAATAAGCCCATCACAAAAAGACAAACACTGTTATATACAAATGAGATAAAAATGAGGAAATCCTACCACTTGCAACAATGTGGATGGACTTTGAGGGCATCGTGCTGAGTGAAATAAGTCAGACAGAGCAAAAAAAAAAAATATATATATATATATACTGTATGATCTCACTTATGTGTGGAATTTAAAAGCAAAACACAAGGACCTCCCTGGTGGTCCAGTGGTTAAGATATCACATTTCCACCGCAAGGGTCACAAGTTTAGTCCCTGGTGGGGAACTAACATGTCACATACTGTGTGGCACAACCGGAAAAAAAAAAAAAAAAAAACACTAAAAAGCAAACTCAAAGAAAAAGAGATCAGATTTGTAGATAACAGAGGTAGGGTTGGGGAGGGAGGGAAAGCAAAGTGGTCAAAAGGTACAAACTCCCATTCATAAGTAAGTACTGGGATGTAACATAGAACATGATGACTACAGCTAACATTGCTGTATTTTATGGAGAAAAGTTAAGAAAGCGTTGTCATTTTCAGTCGCTAAGTCAGGTCGGACTCTGCGATGTCATGGACTGCAGCACACCAGGCCTCCCTATTAAGAGAGTAAATTCTATGAATTCTCATCACAAGGAGAAAAATTTTTTTCTTTTTTCCTTTCTTTCCTTTTTATTGTATCTATGTGAGAAGACAGATGTTAACTGAATCTCTTATGGTAAATATTTTATAACATATGTAAATCAAACCATCAGGCTGCATGCCTTAAACCTATACAGTGATATATGTCAACTATTTCCCAATAAAACTGAGGGAAAAGGAATTTTTTTTAATGACAATTACCATACAAGTCCTCTAGCTATATGAGGTACCTAGAATAATCAAAACTACAGAGAAAGATAGTCAAATGGTGGTTGCCAGAGGCTAAGCAGGAGGGGAAATGAGGAGTAACTGTTTAACAAGTGCAGAGTTCCAGCCTTACAAGTCGAAAGGGCTTTGAAGATGGATGCTGGTGATGGTTGTGCATGAATATATTTAAGATCACTGACCTGAACACTTAAGAAATGGTTAAGATGGTTCAGTTCAGTTCAGTTGCTCAGTCATTTCCGACTCTTTGCAACCCCATGGACTGCAGCACGCCAGGCCCCCCTGTCCATCACCAACTCCCAGAGCCCACTCAAATTCATGTCCATCACATTGATGATGCCATCCAACCTTCTCATTCCCTATCGTCCCCTTCTCTTCCTGCCTTCAAATTTTTCCCAGCATCAGGATCGTTTCCAAGACGTCAGTTCTTTGTATCAAGTGGCCAAAGTATTGGAGTTTCAGCTTCACCATCAGTCCTTCCTATGAATATTCAGGACTAATCTCCTTTAGGATGGACGGTTGGATCTCCTTGCCGTCCAAGGGACTCTCAAGAGTCTTCTCCATCACCAAAGTTCAAAAGCATTAGTTCTTTGGCATTCACCTTTCTTTATAGCCCAACTCTCATATCCATACATGACTACTGGAAAAACCATAGCTTTGACTAGATGGACCTTTGTTGGCAAAGTAATGTCTCTGCTTTGTAATATGCTGTCTCAGTTGGCCATAGTTTTTCTTCTAAGGAGAAAGCGTCTTTTACTTTCATGGCTGCAGTCACCATCTTCAGTGATTTTGGAGCCCCAAAATATAAAATCTCTCACTGTTTCCATCTATTTGCCATGAAGTGATGGGACTGGATGCCATGATCTTAGTTTTCTGACTGTTGAGTTTTAACCCAGCTTTCTCACTCTCCTCTTTCACTTTCATCGAGAGGCTCTCTAGTTCCTCTTCACTTTCTGCCATAAAGGTGGTATCATCTGCATATCTGAGGTTACTGATATTTCTCCCGTCAATCTTGATTCCAGCCTGTGTTTTATCCAGCCCAGCATTTCACATGATGTACTCTGCATAGAAGTTAAATAAGCAGGGTGACAATACACAGCCTTGACATACTCCTTTCCTGATTTGGGACCAGTCTGTTCTGTGTCCAGTTCTAACTGTTGCTTCTTGACCTGCATACAGATATCTCAGGAGGCAGGTCAGGCCTCCAGTAAATTTTATGTTATGTGCATTTTACCACAATAAAAATTGGGGGAAGCTATGGCACAAAATTGCAGAAGAGAACACAGGTTTCCCATGGACAATTCATTCCTAAGATCAGGGTGGCAGAGTTTGGACCCCAAATCACAGCTTCTTTGCTCACTCACAGCTTAGGGGCAGCTCTTTGTCTCCTGTGGGCAAAGGCAGGCAGAAAATGGAGACGCAGGTAAACAAATAGGGCTCCTGGTCCCTCCGTGGAGGAAGACACTAGAAATGGAGACGTCTCCCCTCTCACATCTCCAACAAGACTCTAAATATACCTGCTCTCAGATGCTTTCTACCAAGAACCTGAATTTGACACCATGCATTACGTCAATCAGGTCAATATTGATGGTTAGAAGAGATAGCAGACAGCTTCACTCTCAAGTCAACAAAATAGCCAAGAGGCCCAGGCATCCTAGTTAACTGAGTTATTTTCCATCGGTTTTGGAGCCCATAATACTACTGGACAGTAATATAACTAAGAGGGGAAACGTACATAATAACACCAGCAGCTATTGTCCATCCACTTTGATTTCACGGCTTGTTCTATAGCCTCCCAGTCCGTTTGCTCCCTGATTTGATCCAAGACACTTCCAGCTACTGAACTGCCAGTGAAGGGAAGAAGCTACCTAGGACGGCCCTTTCTTAAATACTGGAGATGCCCTATATTGAAGTCATTCTTTTCCTGGATGGCAAAAGGGCCTAAGGAATTCTCTGGAAACAGTATTCTCTGCCCGAGGAAAGCCACAGAGAGGAAAGCAGGTGGTAGAGTGAGAAAGAGACTCTTAACACTCTTCATGAACACTTCTTCAAGACACCGAAAAGGAGAAACTCTGAACAGCATATTCCCTAGACTTCTCAGGCTAGGCTAGTGGGGGTAGAGCTTCTGGGGAGGGGGCAGAGAAAATTTAATACAAAACAGACAAAAGCCCCAAACATAAATGTTTGAAGATTTGGCCTGGTGCCTGCTTTTTGAGCTCGAAGGGGGTAAAGTACATGGGGAAAAAGGCCCTTAAAACTTCTAAGTAACTTTTTTTTTTCCTGCTTTGCTTCTCCCTTGTGTAGAGCAAACTCTTGTTACATCCCAGCCTGGAATAAATCTTCTGGGCTGAATGATAAATCAGGGATTGTAATGGAAATCACTATTGACCTTTAAAAGGGCACTGTCTTTATATTTTCACACTGTGCTGTTTGAAATGTCGACTTGGAATCAGGAAAATAATATGCCATCGATTTCTCTCCATACCTCTTATAACGGAGCTTGAAATTGACCTGGGAAACATTGGTATGGGTTTTCTCATTACGATTTCAGCATCATCGGAAATGGTGATTAATGATTCAGTCTTGGGAAGGGCATTGTTAGACCTTGTAATTACTTTGTGGATTGTGTCCAAATAACAACTAGCTTATCCTGTTCATACCACCACCACCCGCGCCCCCAGAAATGGATGTATTTCAACCCTCACATGGCACAGCTTTGTGGTTCTTGATTAAAAGCCTATATAAGACCAGAACATCATTTTCTTGTATTGTTGTTTATCTTGCTTACTGTCTTCTTGTCCAATTATTCTTTTTTCATCTCTCCTCCCATTTCTTAATGTACCATGCCTTTCCAGAGATTTGTTAGCTTTAGTTTTTCATTCTTCAGTCATTTTATTTCTGATTCCCCTTTCCGTTCTTCCTCCAATTTCATAAGTGCTCTCTCTCATTCATTTTTTTAAGTCCGATTTATCCATTCCATTTCTTATCTGCTCCACAAGAACCTTTAAAAACCCTGCAGGTTCTCTCGGTCTGCCTGTTTGGGCTGACAGCATGGAATGCCTTCCTTCACCTGCCTTAATCATCACATGACACAACCCAAGGAGGATGATGGCTGAACTGCGCACAGTCAGCACTTACTGCTCCCTTAGCAGACTGCTACAAAGAGGCAACTATAGACTTTCGTTAACACAGACCTCTCTTCATTTTAAAAACACCTAGGTAAAAAATGATTAATATTTTCCTCTGTTAAAAATTTTTTAGTAGATTTTAGATGATTGAGGCTTTTCTGGGGAGATCAGGGCAGGCCTCCCAATCAGGTCCACAATGACTTGGGAATCCAAGGAAAGGAAGCTGGGGAGGATTACAGGGTATAGTGAGGGGTGGGGCCAGAGAGAGTGCACACATGCTGCCAGGGGCTGGCATCCTTTACATCTTCCACTGCACCAAAGGAATGGGCACCCTGACTTTCTTACCAGCTTGCCCAGACATGGGGCAGAGAGCGAGAGGAGGAGGTGAGGCTTCAAAGCTATCAACAGTGGAACATCAAATATGGAGTCCAACTCCCTGCAAGACTCTGATCCAGGACAACTTTAAGCAAGTTGACAGTCTCAGACCTAAACCATGACTGGGGAAGCCCAGAGAGAGGGAGAGAAAGTTCTACAGAGAATCGCTGAGACTTGGAAAAGAGAAGCATCTCCCAGGCGTGGTGAGCTCATTCACACATCTCTTTGGCCAAAGTCCTCACAGGAATTTCAAGTCTTAGCCAACTTTAAAAGCAAAGGAGAGGGACTTCCTTGGTGGTCCAGTGGTTAAGAATTCACCTACAACGCAGAGGACATGGGTTCAATCCCTGGTCCAGGAACTTAGATTCCCATGTGCTGCAGGGCAACTAAACCCAGGTGCCCTAAATACTGAGCCCACGTGCTGCAACTCCTGAAGCCCATGTACCCTAAAGCCTGTTCTCTGCAACAGGAGAAGCCGTCGCAGTGAGAACCCTGTGCACCTCCCCCAGAGAGCAGGGCCTACTCGCCACAAGAGACAAGTCCCGCAATGCAGACCCCAGGCGCTGCACTGAAGACCCAGCGCAGGCAGACTTTCAGAAAGAGAAGAAAGTTCACCCTGCAGTACATGGCCACCCGCAAGATGTGATGTGAACGTCACAAAAAGTGTTTCTTTGCCCCAAAAGCCCTCTGTGTCAGATTTAACATTCTCCATTTAAACCACTGGCCCTCCTTTAAACCCAGGGGTCAAAGACGCCCATAATGTTTAGAATACCACTGAAGAGAGGGAATATTTTGTGGACCTAGACTCAAATCCCTCTTTTGCCCCTTTTATGACCTTGAGAAATGTACTCATTTCTGAGCCCTGGGCTCTGCATCTAAACAATGGGCATAAATAACACCTACTCCATTCTGTCAATTCTAAAGTATCTTTTTCCTTGCATTTTAGCATCTCCAAAAACTGGATACGTTTGGGGGCTTCTGACAAATTGCAATTGGCAGCTTTTTTTTTCCCAGTGGCACATGAAATAATGGTGCATCTTATGATCAATGGCATCTTAAATCAGTGGAATACAGTCCTTTGCAGGGCTAAAAAATGCAAATGTGAGAAGATTTTATTCATTATAAACTCTGTTTGAGTGTATTGTGTACTTCTTAGAGGCTCAACCTCCTTAACTGTAAAATGGAGATACCAACTTAATGGAGGGGCTCAAGGGACAAGTAAGTTAACACATAGAAAGTGTTCAAAACAGAGTGTGGCTCAGGGCAGCAGACCTTAGTATCACTGTCATTCTGAGACCTCTGACTCATCTGAAGACGAATTGGTTATTGATCTATTCCCCAAACATTGACTGTTCTGTGGGTGCCATTAGGGCTTAGAGTCAAACTCAGTGGTTCTGAATACTTGCTCTGCCGCTTATTAACTCTGGGCAAAGTCCATAGTTTCGTTCAGCTTCTTCTTTGGCATCTGTCAAACAAGAATTACAACAGGAACTGCTTCAAGAAGTGTGTATGTGTTAGTCACTTATGCTGCAACTCCTGAAGCCCATGTACCCTAAAGCCTGTTCTCTGCAACAGGAGAAGCCGTCGCAGTGAGAACCCTGTGCACCTCCCCCAGAGAGCAGGGCCTACTCGCCACAAGAGACAAGTCCCGCAATGCAGACCCCAGGCGCTGCACTGAAGACCCAGCGCAGGCAGACTTTCAGAAAGAGAAGAAAGTTCACCCTGCAGTACATGGCCACCCGCAAGATGTGATGTGAACGTCACAAAAAGTGTTTCTTTGCCCCAAAAGCCCTCTGTGTCAGATTTAACATGTCTCCATTTAAACCACTGGCCCTCCTTTAAACCCAGGGGTCAAAGACGCCCATAATGTTTAGAATACCACTGAAGAGAGGGAATATTTTGTGGACCTAGACTCAAATCCCTCTTTTGCCCCTTTTATGACCTTGAGAAATGTACTCATTTCTGAGCCCTGGGCTCTGCATCTAAACAATGGGCATAAATAACACCTACTCCATTCTGTCAATTCTAAAGTATCTTTTTCCTTGCATTTTAGCATCTCCAAAAACTGGATACGTTTGGGGGCTTCTGACAAATTGCAATTGGCAGCTTTTTTTTTCCCAGTGGCACATGAAATAATGGTGCATCTTATGATCAATGGCATCTTAAATCAGTGGAATACAGTCCTTTGCAGGGCTAAAAAATGCAAATGTGAGAAGATTTTATTCATTATAAACTCTGTTTGAGTGTATTGTGTACTTCTTAGAGGCTCAACCTCCTTAACTGTAAAATGGAGATACCAACTTAATGGAGGGGCTCAAGGGACAAGTAAGTTAACACATAGAAAGTGTTCAAAACAGAGTGTGGCTCAGGGCAGCAGACCTTAGTATCACTGTCATTCTGAGACCTCTGACTCATCTGAAGACGAATTGGTTATTGATCTATTCCCCAAACATTGACTGTTCTGTGGGTGCCATTAGGGCTTAGAGTCAAACTCAGTGGTTCTGAATACTTGCTCTGCCGCTTATTAACTCTGGGCAAAGTCCATAGTTTCGTTCAGCTTCTTCTTTGGCATCTGTCAAACAAGAATTACAACAGGAACTGCTTCAAGAAGTGTGTATGTGTTAGTCACTTAGTTGTGTCCAACTCTCTGTGACCTCATGGACTGTAGCCTGGCAGGCTCCTCTGTCTATGGAATTCTCCAGGTAAGAATACTGGAGTGGGTAGCCATTCACTTCTCCAGGGGATCTTCCTGACCCAGGCATTGAACCTGGGTCTTGTGCATTGCAGGAAGATTCTTTACCATCTGAGGCCCCAGAGAAGCCCTCAGAAAATGTGGGTGAACCTTAAATGACAGCCTAGCGTGGTGCCTGGCAAGTGGAAGTCCTCAATAAATTTCAGTTACCATCTTTAGTACGCAATTCTGCTTTGAAAAACTTCTGGTCTAGCTATAGAGATGGCCCAGAGGAGAGAATTACAATACCGCAAGTGAAAGGTAATCCCTCTGGATACACTGCCCTTGTATTTGTATAAGTCCTGTCAATGTCCCCTAGCCAAAGACCATCCAGGAACACACCTGAGGTCAAATAGAGTCGGTGCTGCTTCCTGCTATGAGGACACCTGACATCAGGAGGAACCGTGAAGTATCTCAGAAAGAGGACATCAGAAAGGGCTTGTTCTAGGAGTGGGATCCATGTTAGCTGATTTGCAGGAGGACTCAAGGAAGTGAACTGGGAGCAATCAGAATCTAGGCAAAATTTGTGATTACATTAATTTTGACTGAGTAATCAGGAGGAAAGAAGCAGAGCTAGAGCTGTCACTGAAGAAGAAGCAGTAGTCCTTCCTGTTAGCAGCAGAGGGATCATTTGGTCATTTTGGCAGTGGCATGGTATTTCCTTTCATCCCTATTCAGGCATAATTATAGAGTGGTCTTTTTCCAGTCTTGTTCCATCACATCCATGAAACTCCCCATCTGTTGCTGATAGTTCATAAAATTGCTTATGTTCCCCAAGGGCACTGGTTGTCTGAGGAGGCCTTACAAATAGCTGAGAAAAGAAAAGAAATGAAAGGCAAAGGAGTAAAGGAAAGATATACCCATTTGAATGCAGAGTTCCAAAGAATAGTATGGAGAGATAAGAAAGCCTCCCTCAGTGATCAGCGCAAAGAAATACAGGAAAACAATAGAATGGGAAAGACTAGAGATCTCTTCAAGAAAATTAGAGATACCGGGGGACATTTCATGGAAAGATGGGCACAATAAAGGTCAGAAATGGTATGGACCTAACAGAAGCAGAAGATATTAAGAAGAGGTGGCAAGAATACACAGAAGAACTGTAAAAAAAAGATCTTCATGACCCAGATAACCACATTGGTGTCACCTCGAGCCAGACATCCTGAAATGCAAAGTCAAGTGGGCCTTAGGAAGCATCACTACAAACATGGCTAGTGAAGGTGATGGAACTCCAGCTAAGATATTTCTAATCCTAAAAGATGGTGCTATGAAAGTGCTGCACTCAATATGCCAGAAAATTTGGAAAACTCAGCAGTAGCCACAGGACTGGAAAAGGACAGTTTTCATTTCAGTCCCAAAGAAAACCAATGCCAAAGGGTGCTCAAACTGCCACACAATTGCACTCATCTCACACGCTAGCAAAGAAATGCTCAAAATTCTCCCAGCCAGGCTTCAACAGTACATGAACCATGAACTTCCAGATGTTTAAGCTGGATTTAGAAAAAACAGAGGAACCAGATATCAAATTGCCAACATCCACTGGATCATTGAAAAAGCAAGAGAGTTCCAGAAAAACATCTATTTCTGCTTTTTTGACAACGTGGATCACAACAAACTATGGAAAATTCTCCTAAGAAATCTGTATGCAGGTCAAGAAACAACAGTTAGAACTGGACATGGAACAACAAACTGGTTCCAAATAGGGAAAAAAGTATGTCAAGGCTGTATATTGTCACCCTGCTTATTTAACTTATATGCAGAGTACATCATGCGAAATGCTGGACTTGATAAAGCACAAGCTGGAATCAAGATTGCTAAGAGAAATATTAATAACCTCAGATATGCAGATGACACTATCCTTATGGTAGAAAGTGAAGAAGAACTAAAGAGCCTCTTGATGAAAGTGAAAGAGGAGAGTGAAAAGGTTGGCTTAAAACTCAACATTCAAAAAACTAAGATCATAGCATCTGGTCCCAACACTTCATGTCAAATAGATAGGGAAACAATGGAAACAATGAGAGACTATTTTGGGGGGCTCCAAAATCACTGCAGATGGTGACTACAGCCATGAAATTAAAAGACGCTTGCTCCTTGGAAGAAAAGCTATGACCAACCTAGACAGCATATTAAAAAGCAGAGACATTACCAACAAAGGTCCATCTAGTCAAAGCTATGGTTTTTCCAGTAGTCACATTTGGATATGAAAGTTGAACTATAAAGAAAGCTGAGTGCCAAAGAATTGATGTTTTTGAACTATGGTGTAGAGAAAACTCTTGAGAGTCCCTTGGACGGAAAGGAGATCCAACCAGTCCATCCTAAAGGTAATCAGTCCTGAATATTCATAGGAAGGACTGATGCTGAAACTGAAACTCCAATACTTTGGCCATCTGATGTGAAGAACTGCCTCTTTGGAAAAGACCCTGATTCTGGGAAAGATTGAAGGCAGGAAAAGGGGACAACAGAGGATGAGATGGTTGGATGGTATCACCATCTCGACAGACATGAGTTTGAGCAAGCTCCAGGAGTTGGTGATGGCCAGGGAAGACTGGCATGCTGCAGGCCATGGGGTCACAAAGTGTTGGACACAATTGAGCAACTGAACTGAACTGACCAAGGGCACGTCCACTAGCTCTCAGCTGTGGGGTGACCAAGTGTCCCAGTTTGCCTGGACTGAGGAGGCCCCAGACTGAGGGGCTGGGACACAGGACTTTCAGCACTAAGATGAAAAATCACAGGCAAATCAGGACACACTGGTCACCCCAGCTCTCAGGGCTGCCATCTTATTTCTTAGCCCTCACAGCTTCTGAGAACATGTCCTATTGACTACCTAGTTTATACCCTATTGATTGACTCATGTCCACATATGAGAATGTGCTTTGGAGGCAAAGTCCCAATTGTATCATTCACTGGTCACAGGGCTTTGAGCAACATATTCAGTGCCTCTGAGTCTCCAATTCCTCCTCTCTGAAATGAGACTGGGACATACTTTGTGTGAGGTATGACATATTTCATGTGACATACTTAATGAGATAATGACGTCTTCAAATATGCCTCACATATCACAGAGGCTGCATCGATGCCACACTTCATTCCTCCCCTAACTTCCTCCTTCATCCCATAGGCTCTGCGCCATTTCAAGCAGTGTCTTGGATTACAGATTACATTTTAGGAACCTCATTTTTAGAGCTCTTAGTATGGTCCCAGATGCCTGTAAACACTTAAAAATTGATTTTTATTATATTATCACTGTTCCTACCTTCTCTTCAGTATTCCACTTGTGTTTTATGCATCTCTATCGCCTTTTCTCACAGGAAACTTAAGCCCATAAGTAAAAACAATAATAATAACAAACTCTGCATTTCTGAAACACTTTACAGCTAATAAGATGTTTTCCACCAGGAAATTAAAAACAAAAACCTGATAGGCAAATATTATTACTCTCCTATTTACAAATTAACAAGCTGAACCTTGGAGAAGCTGTGTGCCTGATTCAGGATGACATGCCCAGTGAAGAAACAGAACTAATGTTCTGAGTCTCCAGTCTTCTAAAACAACTTTCCCCCAGGGGCTCAAAGCTGGATTCTAATGCATCCCCATTCCTCGGCTAGCAGGGGCCCTGGACAGGGCCTCCTGAGCAGATGTGGTTATTGGGACAAGCAGCTGTCATTTGTAATTTCCTGTGTTATCCCCTAGAGTCCACAACTTAATTTCACTTTAAATCCAGCATGGCTCTTGCCAGACCCATGAGAAAATCCTATTCGAGATGGAACTGCTGAAATCTGATTCAGAACCCGGCTGGATTTTCATCTGACTATCACTTCTGCTCAGGCCCTGGCAGCTGGGCTCAGCTGGGAATGGGTCATTCTAACTTCCTTTGACTTGCCATCACCTGCTCCACTGCCCCAAGAAGGATGCCAAGTGGCCTCATGACTGTTCCCCTTTGGAATCCTTTAAGTGTCTAGGCCTAAGTAGAAATTACAAATAGGGTTTGGTATTCTACTCAGGCTGATTCCAAAATATTTCCCCATCTGGAGCTCTTCCACGGAAAAAGCATTTGCAGTATGTGGGTGCAGGGTGTGGGGCTGGAGGGGAGCCAGGAATGCACCATTTCAGCTCTGAGTCGTACCAGCAGAAGGTGTGTCAACACAGGCTACCTTTCCAGGGTACCCAAGCCAGTGGAATTTGTTTTGGGGCAGAAGGAAGCTAAATTTGGGGTCAGCAGATCCAAGATCAAACACCAGTTCCCACGCTCACAAGGTGAGCGGCCCCACGGTATGCACTCAGTCTCTTTTGAGTATGTGCTCTCCTTTGTAACAAGAAAACAACAATGCCTGGACTGCCCTTCTCTTTACAGAAGTCCTGAGCTAACAGACATAAAAGCACTTTAGAAACGGAAAATGGCTGGACAGGCATCAGCTGTTAATATCACTGTGCAGGCTTTCTAAAGTTTGCAATATATTTTTCCAACGATATTCACTGAGCATTCCAATTCTCTCTGGTCTTTGTGTTTTTTCCTCCTTTGGGTTCCTTTGAACTCCCTGCACAAAGTCAAAGTTAGCCAAAGAACAGATCTGCATTTGTTTCCTAATTCACACAACTATTCAAGGCAGTATCTGATATCCCATCTCACAAAGATAGCCCAAGAAAGTCTGGCTGAAAGGAGGGGAAAATATTTTTCCCTAAAGATTTGCTTGGTTTATTTTGTTTCTCTAATCTTGAAGGAAATTTTACATTCTGTTTCAGAGTGAGGGGAAAAAAAACAGAAAGATAAGGGAACTTGAGAATTAGAAAGGGAAATTATATCTCTCACACTTAAGGATGATTGAAAAGAGATTATATTTATAAATAACGTACAGTTACTGGTAACATAGAGTCAGGGAGAAGATGTGAATTTACAACACAGAGAGATAACATCGTCAAAGTGATGTTCTGGGTATTTGCAAATCTTTGCTAAGCAAAGATGAATTTACTTATCACAACTCCAGTCGGGCTTCGTCCAGGGAAACAGATTTTTAAAAACTATGACCCATTTGTTCTTTACATCCTAATACTGTTTCTCTTTTATTCACACAGGAGTTAATATGTTTCCTGAGAACTGGCTATATCATTTAGAAATCATTCACAAAGGACTAAGACTAGGAAAATCCAGAAATGTATTTCTCTGTGCTGTCCTTCCAATCCGACCCTGTTCTGTTCACAGTACCCCATTGTTATACGTTTCCAGCAGAACTTTTTGTTTTAGAAACTTTCCATATCATCAGGATGATTGACAGAGGAGCCTAGCTGTGACCAGGTGACAGTCAGGACATGTGCATACATGCTAACCACATAGCATGAAATCCTTCTGCATCACTCACCAGCCCACAAACACTGGAATTTAAATGTGGCAGCTGAATCTTGGACTCCTTCCAGAAGATTTCGTTCAGGAAATACCAAAAGTCCTCACCACTGTAGAGCAGCTTCACTTTCAAGGTCACACGTCAGCACAAGGGGAGCAATGTAGGAAGGCAGACAATGCCGCGTGTCAGAAATGGGACACTTTTCAAAGTGACCACAAGATGGCCTCACTGTTCGGACCCATGTTTGTGTTCAGGTTGAAACTTTAGTCCTCAAAGCAGGGTGACGGACACAGAGGTGCGTTTTAAAGATCGCCATTGAAATTACGATCAAGAAGTGGCAGCTTTTCTGTTGTTCTCCGGAAACATATCAACTTATCTGGAAAATTATCAATAACAACACAGGTATAGAGTCTTCAGTTGAAGAAAATTAAATTTTATACTTTTTTCACTCTAATGTTGCAGCTAAATTTTCTGTTCAACAACATATACTTTTATTAAATTTTCTTGGTATCTTGATACAGAGAAATGCATCCACTGATTAATAAGTATATTCCCATGCTTTTTTAAAAACTGATATCCTGAGGACGTTTTGTGTGTGTGCTAGTCGCTCAGTCGTGTCCGACTCTTTCCAACCCCATGGGTTATAGCCCTCCAGACTTCTCTGTCCATAGAATTCTCCAGGCAAGAATACTGGAGTGGGTTGCATTCCCTTCTCCAGGGGAATCTGCCAACCCAGGGATCAAATCCCAGTCTCCTACATCATAGGCAGATTCTTTACCATCTGAGCCACCAGGGAATCCCCAAAGACCTTTTAAACGCATCATAAATTGCTTCTGCAAAGGTCTGTAAATAGCTTTAGGCTAACAGACAAATGAGGACGTCCATTACCTGCACCTCATCACCACCAAGTATATCTTTTCTTAAAATATATCTTTTTTAAAATCTATCTTTTGTGTAAGATATTCTCTTCTGAGTCTCCTTACATAATGCACATAATTATGTGGGTCTCCCCACATAATGCACTAGGGTTTGGGTGAAATTTCACAACATTCCATGACATGGAATACAGAATAAACTTAATTGGATAAAAAAGCTTTCAAGGCCAGGGTCAGCATGACAAGAACCCACAGGCACTCCTTCAGCCCATGCTGATGCATGCCGTAGTCTGCTAGACCAATGCCGTATTCCTTCTTATACGAGAATGAGAGGCCAGCCTTACAGCAGTCTGGTTTGGGGGTGCCAGCTATTTACAGGAATTGTCCTGGAATGCCAACTGCCCAGCACCTAGAGACTGCCGAGCCCCTAAGTAAAAGTCGAAACGTTAGTCGCTCACTTTGCGACCGACTCTTTGCAACCCCATGGACGGTAGCCTGCCAGGCTCCTCTGTCCATGGTATTCCCGGGCAAGAATACAGCCGTGGATAGTCATTCCCTTCTCCAGGGCTCTGGTGCTCCAAGGACATTTTAATTCAGTCCCTGCCTTCACAAGGGGAGGAAGCCCAAGTTCCTCAAGAAGGTAAGCTTGGGCACTGCCCCTCCAACTGGAGGAAGAGAAAGGCCCTGAGCCTAGTCAGCCCCTGGCCCAGGCAATTTAATTGTCCACTAGGGCTGCCACAGTCTGGAGTGGCTTAAATAACAGAAATGTATTTCTAACAACTCTGCAGGCTGGAAGTCCAAGATCAAGGTGTTGGCAGATTTTGTTGCCTCTTTCCTTGGTTCCCTTCTTACTGTGTCCTCGTATGGCCTTTCTCTGTGCACGCATGCTCCTGGTATCTCTTCCTCTTCCTTTAAGGACCAGTTTTATTGTTAGGGACCAAAGTTTGTAACCACATTTAACCTGAATCATCTCCTCAAAGGCCTTTCTCCAAATATAGTTGCTGTCTCTTATACACAT
>SJYC01107613.1:0-11132 GCA_006408675.1 Madoqua kirkii | reverse complement strand
TTTTCTTACTAAACTTTTTACATTTACCACAGCAAAATATTTACATTTACTGTGAATTTTATTAAACACTGTAAATACTTCAATTACTTAAAAAAATTTTTATAAATAATATATTAAATATTTTTAAATGTTTCAGTATGATCACTCACACTGACTACTTAAAACAGTGTGGCTTCTCTCTTTCCCAATTTTGAAGCCATTTATTAAGATTGGGGCATATAATCTCTACATAATAGAAATATAAAACTATAATTAAAAGAAAAAATTCTGATTTTTAATATAACAACAATTTAGGCTCCAACAATTTAGCTGTATAATGATTACATTTTGAGGAATAAAAGATCCTCCCATTTTTTTTTTTTAATAATGAAACTCCCTTATGAAAAATTACAAATGCTTAAGGAGTGGCTGGGATGGCAGAGTAAGAAGAGCCTCAGCTCACTTCCTCTCATGGGAACATTAAAATGTGCAGAAATTTAAAAGAAAGACTGGAAGACTAGCAGAGAAAAACCTTTTACAGTTAAAGCTATAAAAGTAACACAACAAGACCGGTAGGATGAGTGGAGATTCCAAACAGTCAAGACCTGTCTTCCTGGGCAAGTGACCCACAAATCTGAGCATAATAACTGTATAGGTCTTCTCTAAGAAGCAAGGGATTTGACCCCTATATCAGACTCCTGAGTCTGTGGGCTATACTGAAATATGAGCCCCATAGAATTTTTGACTTTAATGGCCATGGGACTTCCTATCAGGAAAGCCAGATGGCTAAAGTATATGGAGATTCCACTCGTAAAAGGTGAACACAAAATGTCACATGCTCTAAGACCCAGGACAGAAGCAGTAATATGAAAAAGCCTGTGTAAAACACATCTGCTTTACCTTGGAGAGCTGCCTTGAGAGTCAGGAGGCAACTGGAGCTCACCTTAGAAACATAGCTGTTGGTGGTGACACCAATTTACACCCCCATGAACAGTGTCTAAGTCTTCTCTCTCTACATCCTCACCAACATTTGTGATTTGTGGTTTTTTGTGATGAGAACCATTGTGTGCTTTTCAAGTGTGAGGTTTGACTCAGAAAAGCTCAATGTGATTTTTACTTCCATTCTCTAATAATCAATTTTTCAACCCAGGACAGAAGCAGTAATATGAAAAAGCCTGTGTAAAACACATCTGCTTTACCTTGGAGAGCTGCCTTGAGAGTCAGGAGGCAACTGGAGCTCACCTTAGAAACATAGCTGTTGGTGGTGACACCAATTTACACCCCCATGAACAGTGTCTAAGTCTTCTCTCTCTACATCCTCACCAACATTTGTGATTTGTGGTTTTTTGTGATGAGAACCATTGTGTGCTTTTCAAGTGTGAGGTTTGACTCAGAAAAGCTCAATGTGATTTTTACTTCCATTTCTCTAATAATCAATTTTTCACAAAATTCATTATCTACATGTATATATATAAACATATATCTACATATATATATATATAAACTCTAAACAAAGTGAGAATAGAAGAAATATCTCAGCATAAGGAAGGTCTTATATGACAAGCTTACAGCTGTCATACTCAATGATGGAAAACTGAAAGCATTTCCTTTAAAATCAATCATAAGAAAAGGATACCTACTCTTTCCATGTTAATTTACCATGATATAGGAAATTATCACCACAGCAATCAGACAAGAGAAAGAAATAAGAAACATCCAGATTGAAAAGAAATAAGTACATCTGTCACTGTTTGCAGATGACTAAATACTATAAACAGAAAACCCTAAAATGCATTCCCTGCCCCTCCCCCCAAAAAATCAGAGCTCATCAATGAATTTGGTAAGGTTGCAGGATTCAAAATCAACATACAGCAATCTACTGTATTTCTGTACTGTAACAACAACAACAAAAATTCAATTTTCAACCACATTGAAAAAAATCAAACACCTAGGAACAAACTTACCTAAGGAGCTAAAAGTCTTGAACTCAGAAAAATAAGACACTGATGAAAGAAACTTAAGACAATAAAAAGAGATAGAAAGATATATCATGTTAATTGATTTAAAGAATTAATAATGTTGAAATGATCATATTACCCAAGGCAATCTACAGATTAAATGCAATTCCTATCAAAATACAAGTGGCATTTTCCACAGAAATACCACATACATTTCAAAAAATTTTATGGTATCATAAAGGACCCTGAATAGCCAAAATAATCTTGAACAAAGCTGGAAGTATCATTTTCCTGATTTCAAAACATACTATAAAACTATAGTAATCAGAACAGTATGGTACTGGCACAAAACAGAAGCATAGAAAAATAGAATAAATTGAGAGCTTAATAGTGAACCCATATTATATGGACAATTAATCTACAAAAAGGAGGGGAAAATATGCAGTGGGGAAAATATAGCCTTTTCAAAAAACAGTGTTGAGAAAATGAGACAGCTACATGCAAAAGAATCAAACTGGACTACTCCCTCACACCATGCTTTAAAAGAAATTTAAAAATGGATTAAAAACTGAAATTTAATATCCAAAATTATAATACTCCTAGAAATAAACATACACTGTAAGCTCACTGATACTTGTGTAAGTAATACTATTTTGGATACAGCTCCAATGGAAAAAAAAGAAAAAGAAAAGTTAAAGACAAACAAATGGTACTACCTCAAATTAAGACCTTTTGCCCAGTGAAGGAAACTATCAGTGAAATGAAAATGTCACCTGCTGAATGGTAAAACATATTTGCAAATAATATATTGTAAAATTGGTTGATATTTAAGATATACAAAGAAATAATTCAACTCAACATCAAAAATATTCAATTAAAAAGTGATCAGAGGATCTGAATAGTTTTCAAAGAATACATAGAAATGAGTAACAGGCTTGTAAAAAGATGTTCAACATCATTAGTCATCTGAGAAATGCAAATCAAAACCACCATGAAATATCACTTAATACATATCACAATGGCTATCATAAAAAAGACATCAAATAACAAATGTTGGGCAAGGATGTGAAGCAAAAGAAACTCTTGTGCACTGTTTGTAATGTACACTACTGCAGCCACTATACTTCAAAATATTAAAAATAGAACTCTGATATAAGTCAGCATTTCAACTTTGGGGTATTTATCTGAAGAAAATGAAAGCAATGTTTAATAATATATGCACCTTTATATTCATACAGTATTACTAAAATAGCCAAGATATGGAAGCAACCTAAGTACCCATCAAGGAACAAATGAATAAAAAACATTTCTTGGGCAAATCATTCGGTCTTTGGTCACTGAGTGCTCTTTCAGTTGGTTTATTTGTCTCTCTGACATATCTCCATCAAAGCACATGTTATTTTTTCAAGTATTTCATTCTTTTCAGGTATTTTGTTACTCTAGGCTCCTCTTGTATATTTTATGACCCATTGTCACAGTCAACTATTTTTCTTTCCTCAGAAATTCTGATTCCTCTATTGCAGAATGTTATTAGAAACCAAGGCCTAGGTGCTGGGATGTACTCATTTTTTACTGAAGTAGAATTTCTTCTAGGCTTTCTCAGAACAAAAGCAAGAAAGTAAGTCTGTGCATCCTAACAAGTATATGTTCACACACACAGTATGTTTCTATATGCAACCATTTATATCTATGAATTCACACTGCTATCTTCTAATGTAATCCATTAACACATGGATTACTCTTGCTTTCTCCCTGCCTATGTGTATACTCCCACTCTAAGACTGAGAAGCCAGGCTCTGATTATCCACCATTTGCTTAACTGATCAGTTCTAATTTACATATATAAAATTTGTATCAATATTATTAACCTGTACCATCCTGGTGAATGGAAAATCTATATGCTCAGCTAGGGTATAGACAGAAGCAATACCAAAGATCAATGAAACTAAAAATCTCTTCTTTGAGAAAATAAAGAAAATTGATAAATCTTTAGCTAGACTAGTCAAGAAAGAAAGGAGGAGAACATAAATCAGTAATAATATAAGTGAAATTAGAGAAGTTACAAGTGACTCTACAAAAATCCAAAGGACCATAAAAGACAATTATATGCTACTAATATAGTCAACTTGGAAGAAATGGATAAATTCCTTGAAAATTACAACCTTCTAAGGCTGAACCAAAGAAAGACAATGCCAGAGAATGTTCAAACTACCGCACAGTTGCACTCATCTCATATGTTAGTAAAGTAATGCTCAAAATTCTCCAAGGTAAGCTTCAGCAATACGTAAACCATGAGCTTCCAGATGTTCAAGCTGGCTTTTAAAAAAGCAGAGGAACCAGAAATCAAATTGCCAACATCGGCTAGATCATAAAAAAAAAAAAAAAAAAAAAAAACAAGAAAGTTCCAGAAACACATCTATTTCTGCTTTATTAACTATCCCAAAGCCTTTGACTGTGTGGATCACAATAAAGTGTGGAAATTTTTGAAAAACCTGAAAGCATTTACTCGAACAAGAGGAACAAGATGCTTATGTCCACTCTCACGACTCTTATTCAGCATAGTTTTGGAAATCTTAGTCTAGGTAATCAGACAAGAAAAAGAAATAAAAGGAGTACAAATTGGAAAAGAAGTAAAACTGTAACTATTGCAGGTGATGTGATACATTACAAAGAAAGTTCTAAAAACATCACTGGAAAACTACTTGTTGTTCAGTTGCTCAGTCGTGTCTGACTCTTTGTGACCCCATGGTGCAGCACGCCAGGCTTCCCTGTCCTTCACCATCTTCTTACTCAAACTCATGTCCATTGAGTCAGCAATGCCATTAAACCATCTCATCCTTTGTCGTTCCCTTCTCCTCCTGCCTTCAATCTTTCTTATTCAATGAATATAATAAAATTGCAAGATACAAAGTTATTCCAGAAATTTCTTATATTTCTATATACTAACAACAAATGATTAGAAAGAGAAACTTAGGAAACTATCCCATTTATGAATGAAACAAGAAGGGTAAAATATCTAGGAATAAACTGACTTAAAGAAACAAAATAACTGTACTCTGAATTATCAGCGTGATGAAAGAAATTAAAGACAAAATAAACAGATGGAGAGGTATATCGTATTTTTTCAAATTACCAATAGTATTATTAAGAGAATTAGAACGAAAATTGTACAATTTGTGTGGAAACACATAAGGTCCCAAATACATAGAACAAACTTGAGAAAGAAAAATGGAGGTAGAGGAATCAGACTCCCTGACTTCAGACTATATGAAAACCTACAATAACCAAGGCAGTGTGCCACTGATCATAAAAGAGACATATAGATCAACAGAAGAGGATGGAAACCCCAGAGATTAACGCACACATCTACTGTCACCTATCCTCTCACAATTTAGCAAGAATATACAGTGGGGAAAGAATTATCTTCAATAAGTGATGTGAGGAAATCAAAACAGTTACATGTAAAACAATGAGATTAGATCATTACACAATAGCATGTTGCTGCAGTTCTTCAGTCACTCTGTCATGTCCAACTCTTTGCGACCCCTTGGGTTACAGCATACCAAGTGTGCTGACCTTCACCATTTCTCAGAGCCTGCTCAAACTCATGTCCATTGCATTGGTGATGCCATCCAACCATCTTGACCTCTGTCATCCTCTTCTTCTGCCCTCAGTCTATCCCTGAATCAGAGTCTTTTCTGAGTCAGCTCTTTGCACTAGGTGGCCAAAGTATTAGAGCTTCAACTTCAGCAACAGTCCTTCCAATTCAGGATTGATTTCCATTAGGACTGACTTGTTTGATCTCCTTGCAGTCCGAGGGATTCTCAAAAGTCTTCTGCAAGACCACGGTTCAAAAGTATCAATTATTTGGCACTCAGCCTTTTTTATGGTCCAACTGTTACATCACACATGACTGCTGGAAAAAACACGCCTTTGATTAAACAGATCTTGGTTAGCAAAATAATGTCTCTGCTTTTCAATATGCTGTCTGGCTTATCATAGCTTTTCTCCCAAGGAGCAAGCAGCTTTTAATCTCATGGATACAGGCATGGTCTGCAGTAATTTTGAAGTCCAAAAAATAAAATAAAATAAAATAAAATAAATAAAATAAAAAAATGTCTCACTATTTCCATTGTCTCCCTATCTATTTGGCATGAAGTAATGGGACCATACGTCATGATCTTCATTTTTTGAATGTTGAGTTTTAAGGCAGCTTTTTCTTCCCTCCTCTTTCACTTTTCTCAAGAGGCTCTTAGTTCCTCTTCATTTCTGCCATAAGCATGGTGTCACCTGCATATCTGAGGTTATTGACATTTCTCCCTGAATTCTTGATTTCAGCTTGTGCTTCATCCAGCCTGATAGTTTGCATGATGTTCTCTGCATATGTAAGTCAAATATGGAGGATGACAATGTATAACCTTGGCATACTCCTTTCCCAGTTTGGACCCAGTCCACCGTTCCCTGTCAGGTTCTAACTGTTGCTTCTTGACCTACATTCAGATTTCACAGAAGGCAGGTAAGGTATTCCCATCTCTTGAAGAATTTTTCACAGTTTGTTGTGATCTACACTTTCTAAGGCTTTACACAGTCAATGAAGCAGAAATAGATGCTTTTCTGGAATTATCTTGTTTGTTTGTTTGTTTTCTATTATCCAATGGATGTTGGTAATTTGATCTCTGGTTCCTCTGCCTTTTCTAAATCCAGCTTGTACATCTGGAAGTTCTTGGTGCAGGTACTGTTGAAGGCTAGCATGGAGAATTTTGAGCATTACTTTACTAGCATGTGAATTAAGAGCAATTATGTGGTAGTTTGAGCATTCTTTCCAAAATATCTAATAGCATACAGACAAATAAAGTGGATTAAAGATGTAAGACCAGACACTATAGAACACTTAGAGGAAAGCATAGACAGAACACTCTTTGACATAAATACAGCAAGATCTTTTTTGACTTACTACTAGAGTAAGGAAAATTAAAAAATAAAAATAAACAAATTGGACCTAACTAAACTTAAAATCTTTTGCATAGCAAAGGAAACCACAAACAAGACAAAAAGACAACCCAGAGAGTGGGAGAAAATATTTGCAAATGAAAAAACTGACATGGGATAAATTTCCAAAATATACAAACAGCTCATTGCAACACAATTAAAAACAAGAAAACAACAGCACTATCAAAATATAGTCTGAAGACCTATATAATTATTTTTCAAAAACTACATACAGATGACTAACAAACACATGAAAGATTCTCAACATCACTTATTATTAGAGAAATGCAAATGAAAACTACAATGAGGTATCATCTCACATTTATCAGAATGACTATCATCAAAATAGCTACAAACAATAAATTCTTGAGAATGTATGGGAAAAAAAGAAACCTTCTTACACTGTTAGTAAGAACATAAATTGATACATCTACCATGAAGAAGAGTACGGAGTTTCCATAAAAACTAAAAATAGAACTATTATATGACTCAGCAACCCATTCCTGGGTATATAACCAGGAAAAAAAAAAAAAGATTCAAAAGTATACATACACCACAATGGTCATTGCAGCATTATTTGCAATAGCCAAGACATGAAATCAGTTTAAATATCCATCAATAAAAGAATGGATAAAGTAGATATGGTACTTACATACATGGCATATTACTTAGCCTTTATTATTACTCATAAACAAAGAAAAAAATTGTGTCATTTGCAGACACAGGATGAACTTAGAGACCGTCATTCAGAGTGAAGTAGCTCACAAAGGAAAAATATCTACACATATATGTGGAATCTAGAAAAATGGTATTGATAATCTTATTTGTGAAGCAGAAATAGAGACACTGATGTAGAGAACAAATCTATGCTACCAAGGGGAAATAGGGAGGTGGGATTAATGGGGAATCTGTGATGGACACATTCATACTTCTATGTATAAAATAGATAGCTAATGAGAACCTATTGTGTAGCACTCAATGCTCTATGGTCACCTAAATGGGAAGGAAATCCAAAAAGAGAGATTATACATAAACAAGAGTACATGATGAGAAACACTGGGCTGGAAGAAGCAAAAGCTGGAATCAAGAAAATAAAATAAATAAAATAAAAAAATGTCTCACTATTTCCATTGTCTCCCTATCTATTTGGCATGAAGTAATGGGACCATACGTCATGATCTTCATTTTTTGAATGTTGAGTTTTAAGGCAGCTTTTTCTTCCCTCCTCTTTCACTTTTCTCAAGAGGCTCTTAGTTCCTCTTCATTTCTGCCATAAGCATGGTGTCACCTGCATATCTGAGGTTATTGACATTTCTCCCTGAATTCTTGATTTCAGCTTGTGCTTCATCCAGCCTGATAGTTTGCATGATGTTCTCTGCATATGTAAGTCAAATATGGAGGATGACAATGTATAACCTTGGCAATACTCCTTTCCCAGTTTGGACCCAGTCCACCGTTCCCTGTCAGGTTCTAACTGTTGCTTCTTGACCTACATTCAGATTTCACAGAAGGCAGGTAAGGTATTCCCATCTCTTGAAGAATTTTTCACAGTTTGTTGTGATCTACACTTTCTAAGGCTTTACACAGTCAATGAAGCAGAAATAGATGCTTTTCTGGAATTATCTTGTTTGTTTGTTTGTTTTCTATTATCCAATGGATGTTGGTAATTTGATCTCTGGTTCCTCTGCCTTTTCTAAATCCAGCTTGTACATCTGGAAGTTCTTGGTGCAGGTACTGTTGAAGGCTAGCATGGAGAATTTTGAGCATTACTTTACTAGCATGTGAATTAAGAGCAATTATGTGGTAGTTTGAGCATTCTTTCCAAAATATCTAATAGCATACAGACAAATAAAGTGGATTAAAGATGTAAGACCAGACACTATAGAACACTTAGAGGAAAGCATAGACAGAACACTCTTTGACATAAATACAGCAAGATCTTTTTTGACTTACTACTAGAGTAAGGAAAATTAAAAAATAAAAATAAACAAATTGGACCTAACTAAACTTAAAATCTTTTGCATAGCAAAGGAAACCACAAACAAGACAAAAAGACAACCCAGAGAGTGGGAGAAAATATTTGCAAATGAAAAAACTGACATGGGATAAATTTCCAAAATACACAAACAGCTCATTGCAACACAATTAAAAACAAGAAAACAACAGCTCTATCAAAATATAGTCTGAAGACCTATATAATTATTTTTCAAAAACTACATACAGATGACTAACAAACACATGAAAGATTCTCAACATCACTTATTATTAGAGAAATGCAAATGAAAACTACAATGAGGTATCATCTCACATTTATCAGAATGACTATCATCAAAATAGCTACAAACAATAAATTCTTGAGAATGTATGGGAAAAAAAGAAACCTTCTTACACTGTTAGTAAGAACATAAATTGATACATCCACCATGAAGAAGAGTATGGAGTTTCCGTAAAAACTAAAAATAGAACTATTATATGACTCAGCAACCCATTCCTGGGTATATAACCAGGAAAAAAAAAAAAAGATTCAAAAGTATACATACACCACAATGGTCATTGCAGCATTATTTGCAATAGCCAAGACATGAAATCAGTTTAAATATCCATCAATAAAAGAATGGATAAAGTAGATATGGTACTTACATACATGGCATATTACTTAGCCTTTATTATTACTCATAAACAAAGAAAAAAATTGTGTCATTTGCAGACACAGGATGAACTTAGAGACCGTCATTCAGAGTGAAGTAGCTCACAAAGGAAAAATATCTACACATATATGTGGAATCTAGAAAAATGGTATTGATAATCTTATTTGTGAAGCAGAAATAGAGACACTGATGTAGAGAACAAATCTATGCTACCAAGGGGAAATAGGGAGGTGGGATTAATGGGGAATCTGTGATGGACACATTCATACTTCTATGTATAAAATAGATAGCTAATGAGAACCTATTGTGTAGCACTCAATGCTCTATGGTCACCTAAATGGGAAGGAAATCCAAAAAGAGAGATTATACATAAACAAGAGTACATGATGAGAAACACTGGGCTGGAAGAAGCAAAAGCTGGAATCAAGACTGCTGGGAGAAATATCAACAACCTCAGATATGCAGATGACACCACCCTTATGGCAGAAAGTGAAGAGGAACTAAAAAGCCTCTTGATGAAAGTGAAAGAGGACAGTGAAAAAGTTGGCTAAAATGCTACATTCAGGAAACTAAGATCATGGCATCTTGCCCCATCACTTCATGGGAAATAGATGGGGGAACAGAAAACAGTGTCGGGCTTTATTTGGGGGGCCTCCAAAATCACTGCAGATGGTGATCACAGCCATGAAATTAAAAGACGCTTACTCTTTGGAAGGAAAGTTATGACCAACCTAGATAGCATATTCAAAAGCAGAGACATTACTTTGCCAACAAAGGTCCATATAGTCAAGGCTCTGGTTTTTCTAGTAGTCATGTATGGATGTGAGAGTTGGACTGTGAAGAAAGCTGAGCACCAAAGAATTGATGCTTTTGAACTGTGGTGTTGGAGAAGACTCTTAGAGTCCCTTGGACTGCAAGGAGATCCAACCAGTTCATTCTAAAGGAGATCTGCCCTGGGTGTCCTTTGGAAGGACTAATGCTAAAGTTGAAACTCCAGTACTTTGACCACCTCATACGAAGAGTTGACTCATTGGAAAAGACTCTGATACTGAAAAGGATTAGGGGCAGGAGGAGAAGGGACGACAGAGGATGAGATGGCTGGATGGCTTCACTGACTTGATGGACTTTAGTTGCAGTGAACTCTGAGAGCTGGTGACTGACAGGGAGGCCCGATATAGTGCAATTCATGGAGTCGCAAAGAGTCAGACACGACCGAGTGACTGAACTGAACTGAACTGATGGCTGATTGACTTTGCTGTAGAGAAACAACTGACACAGCAGTGTAAAGCAACTATAATCCAATAAATAAATAAAAGATAGATTGCATACATTCAATGCAATAATACACAGTCATAAAAATAATAAAATAATGTCATCTGTAGCAACATGGATGGACCTAGAGATTGCAATACTGAGTGAAGTTAGAGAAGTACGAGTATCATGTGATATTGGTTATATGTGAAATCTTTAAAAAATTGTACAAATTGACTTATTTGTAGATCATAATTAGAGTTATCAATGTAGAAAACTATATTATGGTTTCTGAGGGAAAAGAGGA